>JAWQFJ010008505.1:0-22863 GCA_034096865.1 Theodoxus fluviatilis | reverse complement strand
CCGTCCCATTACTTCCCGGCTTTCTTCTCCCTCGACACGCGAGCTAAGACAGGTTTGACTGGCCATCTTGAGACAAGCAGCAGGCAAACGTCTAGTTATCATACACGTCTCATCGCTCATCGCATTGGGCTTAACCCGCGTTACTACTTTATTCTTTGGTAATCAGATTACCTGATCAATCGCCTCTGCCACCAAAAGATAAACTCAATGACAGACGTACAGTCAGGTGCACAGCCGAGGCATTCTAGTTCACTAGAGACTTCGCCTACCGGCGAAAGTGTCTCTAGCCCAGTTGACATCACGTGATGGAAGATTTTCGTCCGAAATATGCAATGGAGGTCACACGAGAGGCTTGTGGGATAGCCGATCTGCTCCCTGACATACACCGTTAAAGTAGTTCTAAGACTATTTCGCACAAAACTCATAACTTACTCTTGTTGAGGCAATAAACAAGCGTTTATTCGATAAAATAAAATGTTCGTGTTGAAATGGAAACAAGTTTTGACATCCGAATGATTTCTGTAAAAAGGGAGGGAGAGGGGGTATCAGAACGAACTATTTTTGGCGCAATGCTGTAATGCGAAGGGTCAAGTCTACCACGCATTCATTGCGAACTGTGTCAGAGTCACTACTGACTCGGGTTCACAGAATGCAGCCAAGACTGCATCCATGGGGAATTGGCGCTGGGGCCAATCTCCATGTGGGTCATGTCCGCCTTGCACACTCATGTCCTCCAGGCGCATTTGCTGCTTGGGGCTGCCAGAGCTACTGGAGAAGGCCCTGAAAGCTCCACGGACAATGGTTCCATCTGAAGAACTGCAGCTGCCGTATGTGAAGTGCTAGTTGCCAGCGTCCAAAAAGAGTAGTTATGGCCGCGTCAAGAATTATTCCTTGAGCATTGTACCAGCACTGCCCTCTCATTGACTGGATTTTACTCCTTGGTGGGGAAAAGGACTGCGCGTTAAGCAACACTGAAGGATATTTGGTACGTCGTTCATTGACAGTCTCATGGCTTGCGCCGTCTCATTGAATCATCGCTAGCAATATGAAAGGGAGGGACACGAATGAAAAACCATATCGTTCATTTCTGCTTCTCTTCTACTGAAACAACTTAACTGACTCCACTCATCACATAATTGAGTACTCACTTCATTTGCAACGTTGTTCTCCTGTTTTCCTCCAGATGACCATGTAGGAGTAAATAGCGCTCAATTTTCTGACTGGGAGTATTGTATCAGAAAAACACTACAAATTAAAAGTTTTAAAAAGAATTAGAGCGAATTATAAATCAAGAAGCAGTTGAGATATTATATAAAAGAGACAAATATTTCCTTGATACAACTGCTCGCACACGAGGGAGATTGCATCATGAATAAATGTTTTGCAGAATAGGGTGTTTCAATCTCACCGTATAAAACAGCCTTTACGTGACGTGAAACAGCACAACATACCGCCACACAACACAACACAACACACCACTAAACAACACACCACCACACCACACAACACACCACGACACAACACAGCATAACACACCACTACACAACACAGCACAACACACCACCACACAACACAGCACAACACAACACTGCACAACACACTACCAAACAACACACCACGAAACAACACAGCACAACACACCAACACACAACACAACACGCCACCACACGACACAGCACAACACACCACTACACAACACATTACTACACATCACAGCACAACACACCAACACACAACACGGCACAACACAACACAGCACAACACACCACCACACCACAAAGCACAACACACCACGAAACAACACAGCACAACACACCACGAAACAACACAGCACAAACACCACCACACAACACGGCACAACACAACACAGCACAACACACTACCACACAACACACCACGGCACAACACAGTATACCACACCACTACACAACACAGCACAACACAACACAACACAACACAGCACAACACACCACCACACATCACAGCACAACACAGCACAGCACAACGCACCACCACACAGCACAACACAGCACAGCACAGCACAACGCACCACCACACAGCACAACACAGCACAAAATAACACAACGCATAACAGCACAACACAACACAGCACAACACACCACGACACAACACAGCACAGCACGCCACCATTCAACATAGCACAACACACCACGACACAACACAGCACAACACACCACCACACAACACACCACCACACAACACAGCACAGCACGTCACCATACAGCTTAGCACAACACACCACTACACAACAACGCACAACACATCACACCACAACACAACACTACACAACACAGCAGAGCATGCCACCATACACCATAGCACAACACACCACGACACATTACAGCACAACACACCATAACACAACACAACACAACACACCACTACACAGAACAGCACAACACACCATCACACAACACAGCACAACACAGCACAGCACAACACAACACAGCACAACACACCATCACATAACGCAGCACAACACAACATCACACAGCAAAGCACAACGCAGCAAAGCACAACACAGCACAACAAAACACAGCACAACACAACACAGCACAACACACCACCACCCAACACAGCACAACACATTACCACACAACACAGCACAACACAACACATCAAAACACAGCACCACATACCACGCAACGACACAACATATCACAACACAACACAGCACAACATAGCACAACACACCACCACACAAAACAGCACAACACACCATCACACAACACAGCACAACACAACACAGCACAACACAACACACTACAGCACAACACAACATAGCACAACACACCACGACAAAACACAGCACAACACACCACCACACAACACAGCACACCACACCACCACACAACACAGCACACCACACCACACAACACAGCACAACATAACACAGCACAACACAGCACAACACCACACAACATAGCACAACACACCACGACACAACATAGCACAACACACCACGACACAACATAGCACAACACACCACGACACAACACAGCACAACACACCACCACACAACACAGCACACCACACCACCACACAACGCAGTACACCACACCACCAAACAACAGAGTATGACAACGCCTGACCTTAGGTGAGTGTCCGAACGTAAACAATACGATTTTCATTTTCATGAATTCCGTTTAGAACATCTTCGCTCTGTGGGGAGGGCCCTGACTTCATTTGCCAAAGATAGCGTGTGCGAACACCACAAACATCGAAAACCGTACGCGCTGTGCCGCTAAGAAAACCTTAATCGATTTGTTCCAAACTGTCAGCTGCAGAGTATGACATCTTTTATAATACATGTACTTCTTTTGGGCGCTCGCACGCCAGCGTGCGAGCACACACATAACACACACGTGCGCGCACACACACAGAGGCACACACACATGTAAATGCGCTCGTGCGCATACTCAAATCACATGCAAAACACACACACACACACACATACACGCACGCACGCACGTACACACACACACACAAACACACACACACGCACATTTTTATACTATCTTTAACATTCATATCCCAAAACCGAATAGGTTTTTTCTTTCTTTTTGTGCCTGTGCACATTACTTCTTTCGTACTCCGTACATCTCGCCCAAAACTGAAAATACAGAAAGAAAAGGACGTTTACAGCAACAAAGGCCTGTCTGTCTGCAGACGCATACATTCCTTTTATAGCCTGCATTTCTCCAGGTCAGCCACGTCCCTGTTCATGCGTACTCCATTCCCAGCGGCGTGCTGATGTGTGGTGGCCATGTCTACGCTTTGACAGATCTGTCTCGACTGCCTCTCCCTCGATGGGTGGCGGTCTCCTCAACTCCCCTGCCGCCCTGGACGTCCCCTCTCCATCAGGATTGGCGTCCTCACTGCCCGGCCTATGGCAACTCATCGATCTGGTTGCTAATGGCGGCTGGAGTACGTCACCATGGGATTTTCACGAAAGTTTCCTGGGGGGAAAAGTGCAAGGCGGACGTAGGGGTTGGTAAATAATTTGCACAGGAAAGACTTGCGGAAGTTGTGGAGAGTTTTTCTGGTGATATTGTCACGTTCGTGCATGATAAAAGCGATGTGTTAAAGGAACTCGACGAGGAGGGAGGAGGGGGGAGGAGGATGGAGGAGGAGGGAGGAGGAGGGAAGAGGAAGAGGATGAGGAGGAGGAGGAGGAGGAGGAGGAGGAGGAGGAGGGAGGGAGGAGGAGGAGGGAGGAGGAGGAGGAGAGGGGAAGGAGGAGGAGGAGGATGAGGAGGAGAGGGGGAGGAGGAGGGGAGGAGGGGAAGGGAGGAGGAGGGAGGAGGAGGGAGGAGGAGGGAGGAGGGAGGGGTAGAGGGGAGGAGGGAGGGGAGGGGAGGGGGAGGAGGAAGGGAGGATGGGAGGAGAGGAGGGAGGAGGGAGGAAAGGAGGGAGGGAGGGGATGGAGGAGGAGAGAGGAGGGAGAAGGGATGGAGAAGGAGGGAAGGGAGGAGGGAGGGGGGGAGGGAGTAGAGGGGGGAGGAGGGGGAGGGTAGGAGGAATGGGAGGGAGGAGGAGGAGGGGGGAGGAGGATGGAGGGCGGGAGGGAGGAAGGAGGAGGAAGAGGGGGGAGGAGTGTGATGAGGAGGGAGAGGGTGAGGGGAGGAGGAGTAGGGAGGGGAGGAGTAGGAGGGGGTGGAGGAGGAGGAGAGGAGGAGGAGGAGGAGGAGGAGGAGGAGGAGGAGGAGGAGGAGGAGGAGGAGGAGAGAGGAGGAGGAGGGAGGAGGAGGAGGAGGAGGAGGAGGGAGGAGGGAGGAGGAGGGAGGAGGAGGGAGGAGGAGGGAGGAGGAGGGAGGAGGAGGGAGGAGGAGGGAGGAGGGAGGAGGAGGAGGGAGGAGGGAGGAGGGAGGAGGGAGGAGAGAGGACGGAGGAGGGAGGAGGGAGGAGGGAGGAGGAGGGAGGAGGAGGGAGAAGGGAGGAGGAGGGAGGAGGAGGGAGGAGGAGGGAGGAGGAGGGAGGAGGAGGGAGGAGGAGGGAGGAGGAGGGAGGAGGGAGGAGGAGGAGGAGGAGGAGGAGGAGGAGGAGGAGGAGGAGGAGGAGGAGGAGGAGGAGGAGGAGGAGGAGGAGGAGGAGGAGGAGGAGGAGGAGGAGGAGGAGGAGGAGGAGGAGGAGGAGGAGGAGGAGGAGGAGAAACAGTAGAAAACTGTGGTGAAGATGATGATGATGATGATGATGATGATGATGATGATGATGATGATGATGATGATGATGATGATGATGATGATGATGATGATGATGGTGGTGGTGGTGGTGGTGGTGGTGGTGGTGGCGGCGGCGGCGGTGGTGGTGGTGGTGGTGGTGGTGGTGGTGGTGGTGGTGGTGGTGGTGGTGGCGGCGGCGGTGGTGGTAGTGGTGGTGGTGGTGGTGGTGGTGGTGGTGGTGGTGGTGGTGGTGGTGGGTGGTGGTGGTGGTGGTGGTGGTGGTGGTGGTGGTGGTGGTGGTGGTGGTGGTGGTGGTGGTGATTAAATATTCGGGGGAAATATTTAGCAGGTGGACGCCGAGGATGGTGTTATCTGCACTGTAGTCCAAAGTGTCTTCCGGTAGACCCATCACTCCTCTGCCTCTTCCCATGCAAGGTGCATAAAGATATTCTGTGTGCAATGAAAGAAGGAATGGTATAAGTCAATAATCTTATGAAGCACTGGAAATCTGTTTGAGATAAAATGTTATCCTGCCAAACGGTATATTGATCTGGTTAACCAAGAAAAAAATCGGATGGTTGCGCGTGATTTACACAGCAATCTGTACTCATTTTTTCACAGAAACAGAGAAATACGGTTGTACAAACAGCCAACTCTTAACGTCTTGGACCGTCTTTTGATAAAATCCGTTTTTGAAGAGGGGCTGATGCTAGAATGCCTTACGTAGAAAATATATCATTTGACAGACTGGCGTAGATTTTTGACCGTGGAAGCCACACTAATATCCAGACTTTTGCAAAGGAGAACGTCATGCCCTGTATGATGCAGAAAGTTGACCTTCAAACACACATGAGTTGGTCACAATCTTGTATGGTCAATGGGGAATCCCTGACATGTTTCTATTGCTATTCCTCTGCTCGGTTGCTTCATTGTCACACTGCTTTCCCCATGTGGGTCAGAGGGAAGAACAGACTCTCGCGTCTGCCCATCCGAGTCGTGAAGGCCACTGGCAAAGGAAATGGAGCCCTGCACTGCTCAGCGTCCAACAGACACTAGTAATGTGAACAGTCAACAGACGAACATGCCGTACAGTCTCATTCTTCTATCCATCCACCCATCCACCCATCCATCCATCAGGCTGTCTTATCCAAGTGCAGATGTACGTTTCAATTGGACGTGCATCAGGGAGAAGGATGAAAAACGTTTGCGCATGATCGATGACGGTACACATAGGCGTCCTGGAATGACATGCGGGAGAAATGAATTCAGCCCGTAGGAACACATCAATTTGAGATGGTGGGTGAAAATAGTATGCACATTTTCACATAATACACAAACAACATTCCAATGGCAGAATATTTGGGCACCCCCCTTCACCCCCCCCCCTTCCATCCCCACCCCCGTAGATTGCAGTTTCAGTATCTCTAGCCTACTTTCTTCTGCAAGGTCTCAGTTTTATAATCCACCCACCAACCAACCCTCTCTGTCTGTCTGTCTGTCTGTCTGTCTGTCTGTCTGTCTGTCTGTCTGTCTGTCTGTCTGTCTGTCTGTCTGTCTGTCTGTCTGTCTGTCTCTGTCTGTCTGTCTGTCTGTCTGTCTGTCTGTCTGTCTGTCTGTCTGTCTGTCTGTCTGTCTGTCTGTCTGTCTGTCTGTCTGTCTGTCTGTCTGTCTGTCTGTCTGTCTGTCTGTCTGTCTGTCTGTCTGTCTGTCTCTCTCTCTCTCTCTCTCTCTCTCTCTCTCTCTCTCTCTCACTCACTCACGCAGAGTAAATATGTGTTCTCTGAAAACAAAGTTCGCACGGTCTATGTCGATGACTTTTGGAAAGATCTGGAGTCGATAGACAAGGAATTACGACCTCTTGATTGTGAGCCCTTCTTCAACAGGGCATCGCATCTTGAAAGGTTGCCCATGGTTGGGTCGATGGATCCCAGCTTCCCCACGCCATTCCAGATCATGAACAGAGGAACATGCCACCCCTGGTGCCCAGTGGATCAATGGCACAAGGAGGGTTGTCGCTGGGGAATCAGGACTTGGTGGCTTCTGAAGCACGCACTTACATCTGGGCACACAGATATTTGCTCCTGAGTTTGTTCAGCCTCCCTGCTCAGGACCGGAAATCGAAGACAGACTGGTTAGATCATAGGATATGTGCTTCCCCAGTGGTTTCTTGGCAATAATTCTGGTTTATTCCGTGTTTAAAAAAATGAAAAGTTTTATTGAGGTATTTCATGCAGAGCATCGTTTCAAATCTTTTTGACAACATGCTACGGAACAATTTCCAAATCTAAACGATAATTGCTACAATATAAAATGATCGGACGAAAGGGAGGGATTGTGCACATGTATATGGAATTTCCAAGACAGCAGAGGAATCTTTGAATCTCCCGTTGCCAGTTTAACTGAGTCTTTTTTTTTGGTTCTGAACAGCGGATGAAGACAACCACACGTCTCTTCATTCTGTCACAGTCTGACCGATAACGCAGCATGTGGAATTTCCGTCAGGAACTTCCGCCACGCGCTAAGGAGTTCGTGTATTCTTCTGCAAAAGCGTTTCCTGTTGACGGAAGAAATCATAGTCTCAGTTGTATCAACTTCCCCAAATAAAACGTGGAAAATGCATAAGCGGAAATATCTAGACACATGCCGTCATTCAAAAGTACCGAGGACGCGTTGGATGTTTATCATCCGATGGAAAGAAAAGTTTCAGAAACCACTGCCTTAGTCAGTTGGATTGGACAGTCGGTTTAGGACTGTATTTTGGAGTTCGTGCTCTATATTCTTGATTACCGTTACTGTCTGTTCTGTACAACAGATACATTCCATTAACTGTTCATAAGCAAGTGTAAACAAACTAACACTATTTTTCAATGAATAAACAATGCACGGAAATACAATATGAATGATTCGTTCGTGAAATTGAAAAAGAAACTAATCAAATTCACATGCAAAGTGGAGTGGAAGTTCTTTTTTTACCCGCCAAAACAATTTCGAACCTTTACTTTGTGTACTGTGTACTATTGCTGAGTTTGAAAGAGCGCGCTCTATGGCGAGATGCGTGTCTTTGTTTCGTCTGGGCATTTCCCGGGCGATTATCTTCCGCATGAGCCCGCACTCCTGGCCTGCGTCCCACGGAAGCGCCTGTGCCTGGTGATGATGATTTATTCAGGACAGCGCTGCAATGCGGAAGGGAAGATTTGAGACGATCGCCTATCGCAAAAAACGTTGACAGCCGCAATTTAGTTGGGCTCTCACAACGAATGGTCTTCCCTCTCCTTCGCTCTCTTGAGCCTCCAGTTCTGCCAACTTCAGGCAGGCGGATCGGTCCTAAATCACAGTCTGGCAAAATGAACACCCACTCGATGTGAGCACCGCGGAAAGCCATTACTGTCCAGAGGAGAAGTGCCGTCGCGAAAGCGAATGTTTCAAAGCCAAAGCCCTGTGGAGCAGCAGCGAGAGAGGACCAAGGTGTTTTCACTGTGCCCCAGAGAAAGCCGGGTCGAGAGAAAAGCTATAAACCGGCAGGTGGCCATTTTCTCCTCGGTGATGGGGACTGGACGTCATTCTATCTATGTGGAAGTAGCCGTCGTTTCGGTGGATTCTCACGAGATGACATGTTTCAGCTCAGGAGAGTATTAAGACTGAGAGGCATTATTTATGCGAGAAACTCTCGAGACTTCATATACATTGGCAAGCGAGGCTGTAGGCCTATATCTGGAACTGTCCATTGATTCAGACTGTACATATCCACGTAACATTTCCGTGAATTTTTGCAAATTTATTAGGCGCATCCTGAGACATAAGACATTCTGTTAATTCTCGTCCACAAATCACATGTAAACTAAACCCAGACTCAGGAAATGTTTTGTCCCTTCCCTTCCACTACCCAGCAAAGACAGTTTGAATACTCGACATATAATGACAGACAATACTACAAATATGTATTTCAATGCATTTGAGCGGGAACGAATGAGGAAAATGGTTTAAATTGTCCAATTGACTTCAGTAAGTTTAAGTAAAGTCGGATAAGTGTCATGAGAGAGATAGAGAGTCGTCGTCCACGAAAATATACTAAACTCGAAACTCATCCATGTTGCGTCAAAAATATAACTCTTAATCACGCATTTTCACAAAAATACATACTGGCACGCACTTGCATGCATACACGAGAACGTAACAACGTTCATATATGAACATATTCAGATCATCATTACTTCATCTGAAACCAGAGCGTCTAAATACGAAAGAATGAATAAATGATCAATGAATGATGTTTTATGGCCAATCAGCCTGAGTAAGCTATGTAAGGCTATTGACCACAAAACATTCACTAGAGCACAGATGAGTCATGCTTTCTCTATGTGTTTCCCTCTGACACGTTGCATAGCGAGACGCGGTATATCTTCTTTTACCCCCAACACCAATGGGGATTTAAGGGCGAAGCTACCAGACTATGTCAAATCGCTGTAATGAGGACTTTCCGTCTGCACAGGACAAGGAGCTTCAAAGGGAACACCTGCTCCGGACGACGGGGATTCATGATTAGCTCGATCGAAGTAGACAAACTTCGATCTGCACGCCACGTGACCTTGGCTAATCAGCGGGACAGAGGCTGTTCCCGGACGTCATCGATTTTGATGCGTTGTGATCTCGGGCTCCTCCGGATTGGCTCCCTGCATGACAGCATGCAAGTCGGTCTGGGTGCAGCTTCGGGTCCAGAGTCTTCAAAGACAGCGGAAGATAAGGCGAACTCTGTGACAAGACGTGTGAAGGACATCCTCTTTTGTTCCATGTACATGTATGTACAATACAATACAATACAACTTTATTTGTCCCACAACAGGCAATTCAAGTACACTTTATGAGGCATCAATAAAATAATCAAATAATAATCATAGTAGAAGAATACATAAAAATAATGTGATGGGATAAATACATATGAAAAGAAACGGCACACTCGCACGCACACACACTCCCTGCAAACCTCAGCCTCCACAGCATATTACAGGCAACACCAACACAAGCAAGTATGCTCAAGAACAAGGCAAAAACATCTCACGTCACAATCATCACCACAAGCACCACAGACCAGCAAACATGTCAGAAAAAATGCAGTCAAAGGGAAACAATCCACCCAACACAAGTGGGCGAAAATCCAAAGCAACAGCACCAACTAAACCTAAAACCACAGTAAAAACAACAAAACAACAAGAAAAACACATCTAACTAACTGTTCAAAAGTTTGACGGCATATGGAATAAAAGATTTAGAACCTCGGTTCCCTTTAAAGGGAGGCACGGAGTATCGGCGTCTAGATGGAAGCAAAGAGAACTCTCTCCTCAGACAGTGATCCGGAATTTCCCAAATTCTCACCGCTTGTGAAGCCTGCATTCCTACCAAAGTGCCACTGGTAGCGAAGAGTCTATTAGGGTCTGCAACGGGGGTTATTGCTTCCCCTGACAAGCTAAGCGCAAGAGTTATCGCGCCGGCTTGGTCAGTACACTGCATTACTGTAAATTATATGGTGGCAATGGACGCTGCAAATTTCGAACGATGGCGTGTGCCGGAATTAAAGCAGCTCATACGGGAAATGCAACAGCCATTGTCGGGTACGAAAGCAGACCTAATTCAAAGGTTCAAGGGCTGTATTGCTTTGAAGGTAAACAAAGCAATCGGCGGGGAATACGACATAGACTGTGCCGACGCTTTGGCCTCAACGTTTCCAAAACTAACAACACCACCGGGCCAAAAACTTCCTGATCCAGTCAGCCTCAAGACAAGATGGTGTTCGGCAGTGGATTTTCCTGCAGATTTTCGGAATGCAGACCTGTACAACTATTTTGTTTTGAGAATAAGAGTAGTCGTGAACTCCCCTCCCGAGCTTGTGGCAGCCTGTGGCCAGTGTGGGGTGTCAATCTCCTCACAAAGTCCCTCCCTCCTTGCATAACGGACTCACGGTTGAACCTGTGTGTGGCCACTACAAGACAAGCATGTACAAGGGAATATGCGCTAAACAGGACGTTTTTAACCGGACTAACACTTTCCTTTGAAACAAGGTTTGACGTGTACATAGTATTCCCAGGGCTTGCTCTGGCAGGGCGCACTAACAGCCATATTGTCCTCAGCTCGAACACAAAACGCTCATTTTCAGGATTACTGACACACAAACATAGGCACCGTACCTAAATAACGGTATTAATGTCTCAAAGCACAAAGTAGAGTACATCAATAGTTAATGAATATTGCTACAATATTCATATTGAGTTGTGCGTAGAAATCGAATCAAGTCAAAAGTTGAGCTACAGAAAACTCACTACTAGACAGCTTCTCGTGTAACTGTGTAGTTCGGACAGAAAACTGTTCGCATATGCTTTACCTACTCTCAGGATAAGTTCCTGAGCTAAGTGTTCGCCCAGTCAAAGATATGCCCGGTTAAGAACTGTCTTAATGAGTGATATCAGACGCATCGACCTGTACATGCAGACAATCGACCTCTCCCGATTCGCGTCATCACTTTCTGTGTACACGCCCCTGGAGGGTTTGCTGGAGGGTCGTTACTCTGAATGCACTGCCAGCCGCGTGTTTTGAAGTTTTCATTTTCACAATGACGAACGATTGCTGTGTGAATGGCTGTTCCCACAGTAGTAAACGAACGAATGTTGTGTCCTACCATAGGATTCCAACAGTGATTACTAACAAGGGGTCACAAATTCGCGAATTGACAGCAAAAAGAAGACGACTTTGGATCAAACAGATCAACAGAAAGGAGGTGACAGACAAGACAGTTCGCACTTGGACACGCGTTTGTTCTAGACACTTCATCAAGGGTAAGTTTGTTTTCATGAAATCACTTATGGTGAACTTGGTCTAACATAATTGTGGAATGTAAAAACAACATGAAACAATGCTGGCCCTCTGAGTAGTGCTGGAGAAGCAAGGAAGAAACCCTGCTCACAGCGCCATTTGTGATGGGGTGGCATGAGGCATGATGGTAGCAGGGCGCAGGTATGAGACAAATCGTACTTGCTTTCCACAACTTTATTCATCCATGGGTACAGGAGCCCCTGGCTGGTCCGAGGCCTGATGATAATGGCCTGGACCAACCCAAGACCGTGGTCACAGTGATCTCTCCCCCAGATGGTATGGGGTCTCTCAAGAGACTGGTGGTGGGCGTCTCTGTAGAGACTGCTGGTGAGCTCTCTCCCGACCTGCCGACAGCCCCTCCTTATCAAAGCAATGCGCGGACCCCAGGGGAGCCAGGCTTGCAATCAGCAGTCGCGGATTGCAGCCTGTCTCGGGGTTGTGCTTTCCTATTGATATAAAAAGGCTCATTGCTGCCTTATACTTACTCGAAATTATTCAAACCAAGTGTTGCCTTGATAGGCATAACAAAGTCAACCGAATGAATATTGCACCATTGCAATCAGATGCCTTAATTTAGAGAAAGTATCAAATTTGTCTCTAGATTCTAACAATTTGTGAATAGCCGCGCGAATGATAGAGGGGAGCTGTCCGAGGTCACATGTCAAGTTCAATTAACAAACAGATAAGGGGAGGCGCACTGGGACCCTCCCAGGCTGATAAGATACATAGTAGGCTGGTCTTACAACATATATATAGAACATGGCCGTCTGAGACGCAGGATACATGATACAGGGATACAGGGAGGGGGAGAGAGGAAATAGGCTGACAGTGGGCTTGGCTGACGCCAGTGCTTTCGACCAGGGAGAGAGAGATAGAGAGAGAGAGAGAGAGAGAGAGAGAGAGAGAGAGAGAGAGAGAGAGAGAGAGAGAGAGAGAGAGAGAGAGAGAGAGAGGAGAGAGAGAGAGAGTCCATGTAAAAACTTCGGGCTTCACTTCACCCGGACACATAGTCAGTCATTTTAGCCAAACAACACGGTCAGTTTATTTTACTTAGGCCTACATGTAGGTGTAGGGCTATGTAAATTTTTTGACTGTGCACATAGTTGAGCATGGGCACTAGGTTACTTTACATTTTTAATACAATTGGGGTGGGATGGGGTACGTGGGGATCTGAACTTGAATCAACAAAGCACACTCTAGAGCAGTAGGGGGTAAAGGTGTTAACAGTTGTTTGGTTTTCTAACTGCACAGAAAATGCTTTGTTGCTTAGTGTTTGTTATGTCAGATATTTGTGAATTGTTTAAATATTTTCCAATTACATGGATCTGTTTCAGGCAAACCATCTGAACTGCACCAAGAAGACAACCCAGACTGGATCCCAACACTTCACTTGGGCTACACAGTCAAACCGTCAAGTTTCAACAGGTAAGAACAATCTATCACAGTGACCAATGACAGCAACCAGTATTATAATGATGATCACTAAGTCATGATCTAACTACAACACACACACACAAAAAGAATAGTTTGTTTACAAGTACATGGTAGTGCCTAAGTGGTCATAACAATCTAGCATTAAGCAAGGTACCAGATTAAATTTTATTTTAAAAAAATGGGGGCATGCTTGCACCAATATCCATAGGTTCTGCTTAGCAGCTGTTACTGAGTAGTAGGTGCTTTTGCTTTTGTTTTATTCTATTTGGTTTTAAAATTGTGTGTTCATGTTTACAGGTATGACAGAAGACAAAACCGCAAGCAGAATCATGGGCAAGGCACTTTTCCTGAAGGACTGAATGAGGCAGAATTGGCAGAGACTGATGGGGATGGACACGCAGAAACCATGGATTCAGAGTCAGACACACAGACTGCCACCATGGATTCAGACACACAGACTGACATCACCATGGACTACATGCAGGCAATGGAGGCAGACATCCAGAAGTTGAGGACTGAGAAGATCATGCTGCAGCAGAAAGTGGACAGACAAAGTGTCACATTTTCAGAGAAGTTTTTCGAGAGAGAGGATGGAAGTTCTGATGATGACAAAGTGAGACCCTGCTGTGTGCTGATTATGAGCACCCAGTGCCTTGAAAGCTTTCAAAGCCTTGCTGATGTAGAAACTGGTTCTGTGCACCAAATAGTCATGGATGTCCTCAACTGCTACAGAGGGGAAAAGCTTTACATCGTCCGACCAGTCAACAATTTTATACGAATCTAGTCCTCCCACAGCTGATATTTTATCAACATAACGAAGTCTTGATAACTTATCAAGACTGTCAATGTACTTTTCTTTCTGTTTCACTGCTGGTATTGACATTTTCTCGCTGGAAAAGCACCATCAACAACACGATCACAACCACGCTCAACTCTGCTGTGCACTCGGAAACCCTCCAGCACAATTTGTGTGTACCACGTGACACGCAAATCAGGCCGCGAAAGTACGCAATCGGGAGAGGTCGATGGGGATGAACGAACAAACGAATGCATTAATAAATACATAATGACCGACGGAACAAATGAATGAATGAACGAACGAATGGAGCTTTACTGCTTATTAGCCTATGACGGCTAGTTAAGACCAATAACAAGAACATAACTGGAGCAAATGAGACTAAGAGCGAGTCAAGCCTTGATGCCCATAGTTTAATTATTTTTTCACGTTTCGCGTAAGGAGACACGATGGGTCTATTCGTAACATCAACAAAAAGAATAAACACAGACGAACCCTGAAACATGAGGAGGACAGCAACAACAACAATGAATATGCGAGTGCATTTAATGATATTTTTAACGAGTCAATGTAGTTTGCGCGAGCTCTGTTCAATAATCTTGCACTGCATTCCTGCAGCAGAAATGCTGAGAACTACACTACACTACACCGATCCACGCCATTATTTAGTTACATTTGCTTGCAAGCTCGAACCTAGCTTCGTCACTTCATGCCTGCATACTGCGACAATAAACGATCACTTTGCCCCGGTAGCACTGGCAAACACAACAGAAATGAACACCTCTTGGTACTCTCTCACTGCGTTCTGAAGCCAATTTGTACTGACCAGAGGCCACTTTTTGGTTTCTCCGCGCGAAAGAGCACCAGCGGCAAATACTCCTGATTACCAGCTTCGTTGCAGACCCTAATAGTGGGCGTCCTGCTTTGTTCAAGAACAACTAGGCCAAGGCTGCTGAGGGCACGAGTGTGTTGTTACTGCGCACGCTGTCCTTGAGTTTTCTTATTACGGCGGGGGACCTTAAGCATTCTAGAGTCAGCAGCTGAGCGTAGAGATCTGGAGGGCGTGTAGACTGTAAGACTTTCTGTAAGAGCGTGTGGTGCGGTGTTGTCGATGTCTTTGAAGCACAAAGTAGCAAGTTTATAATCTATCCTCTGAGAGATGGGGAGCCAGTGAAGTGTATGTAGGAGTGATGAGACATGAGTACGCTTGGGACATCGAAAAACTAGCCTAGCAGCACAATTCTGAACTTTCTGGAGTTTGTTAAACATAGTGTCGGGGATGCCAGCGAGAAGAGAGTTTCCATAGTCGAGACGAGACAGAACAAGTGATGTGATGAGCGTTTTGGTGGCCTGCTGAGAAAGATAATGACGAATGGTACTAATTTTCCTTAGCTCATAATATGCTAACTGACAGACTTTGTTGACATGAGATCTCATTGACAGGTCATCGTCAAACATGACGCCTAAATTTCTAACAGACTGAGAGAAGACGATGTCACTGTGACCAATGGTTAGTTTGAGGGCCTGATCCAATTTGCCTCCGCCGCCCACCAGGAGTGCTTCAGTTTTTGAGTCATTAAGTTGGAGCTTGTGCAGGGTCATCCACCTCTTCACGTCAGAGATACAGTGTTTGCTGGTAGAAAAAAGAGAGTAGATTTGACTGGGATGGGATGAGTTGTAGAGCTGGGTATCATCTCTGAATGACTGTCAATTACATTGGAAAGTGGTTGGGTGTACAGTAAAAACAGCAGAGGGCCCAGAACAGATCCCTGAGGGACTCTGTACTTGAGAGGTGTAGGATCAGAAGCGAAACCCGAGATCGAAACAGTGTGTCTACGTTCTGAAAGATATGACTGCAGGAAAGAGAGTGCTAAGTTCCCAATGCCAAAAACGTTTCTAAGACAGGTGAGAAGAATTCCATGGTCTAGTGTGTCGAATGCTGCACTCAAGTCTAACAGAGTAAGAAGAAAAACTTTGGAATTTTCAGAAGCAACGAGAAGATCGTTTAGAACACGGAACAGAGAGCTGTTTCGGTGGAATGATGAGCACGGTACGCGGATTGAAAACGGGCCAAAAGGTCATACTGGGACACGTGCTCCAGCAGCTGCTGCAAAGCTAACTTCTCTAACAATTTTGACAGAAAAGAAAGATTGGAGACTGGCATACAATTACTTAGTTTGTTTGGATCTAGGTCCTGCTTCTTCAAGAGCGGCTTCGTAACTTTAGGACTGCGTTCACCTGCCTTCATCGCCACCGCCATAGCCTGGCCACCCCATCTGCCGACAGTCGACTGCAGCTGTGGCCACTTTGCCGTATCAGTGACCGATCCTCCAACACTGGGTCGGTCTGGTGCTTTTGCTGTTTCGAAGGCTATCCTGTCATCTCAGTGCGATGAACTTCCTCCAAAATGGTACTTAGATTACTATAATGATTTTTGCTGTGCATAAATATTATTGTAATGAAAATGTGTTTTTGATAAATCAGCTTTTCAAGTGTACAGATAATACTCTGTTAGCAACCAAAGTTTGCAGAGAACGAGCAATTTCATTGGCTTCTAGCTTAAATGAATTCCCTCAATGTCTAATGAAAATACACTGCATGTCTAGTTGTGAGACATTCGTTTACAGTGACACACTACACTACACTGCACTGCACTGCACTGCACTGCACTGCACTGCACTGCACTGCACTGCACTGCACTGCACTGCACTGCACTGCACTGCACGCACTGCACTGCACTGCACTGCACTGCACTGCACTGCACTGCACTGCACTGCACTGCACTGCACTACACTACACTACACTACACTACACGGATTCGTTTGCAAGTCAGGTAGCATCAGGATGATGCCGAGCGACAATGTTATTCAGTCAGAGAGTTTGCACAAAAAGGAGTACTCGATCTTCCTGTAACAGTAAACAACTCATTAATTGGTAGAATTGAAACCTGAAACTCACGAAGTATGTGCACTGATGGCGTATCTTTCTAAATCGAGTAAATAGCTGAGGTGACCCTCATCGGTGCAGTCCTGCTGAATCTCGATCAGACCCCAGTATCACTCCAGCTCTGGGAGGACGGACCTCATTAAAACACTCGTTGTTATAATGACTTGCCGTCACCCAAAGTAATCTTCTGGCACACGAGAGGTTTCTCGCTCAAATGTTTGGAAGTGTGGCATACAGATATATTTTCACACCGTATCCCCTATTTTGAGCAAGTGTCAAAACGCATTAACGTTGTAAGCTAAGGGTGACCTTGACAAGGTCTAATTCTTGCGTCCGCTGTGTAGGCAACACACGTTTTATGTGCGGTAAACTGGTACAGACTACAGTGTGGAAAAAACGCAAATTTCCCCGACTTGTGCTTTTTCCGTTAACCACTTAGGTCACTGAGGCATCGTCGTTGCCGCGTAATCTCCGGGCTGAGTGAAAATCAATATTTCACAGTGAATTTCGCGTCTTTTTTGTTCGCCTCCTTGCTGGAGAGTGTTCTAGGTCGGGATGGCAGGATTTGATACACTTTTTTTTAATGGACTATTTCCCGGAGGCGCATCCGAGATGACAAGACCGCTTAAAAAAGTTTCTAGGCACGAGTTTTACCGTGTTAAATGGGGCAGACTTCAGAACATCGGCAAACCTCTGCAAAAAGCCGAGACAAACGACAGATGACAGGATAAAATGAAGGAATTAGTCATTTGAAAATCTGCAACTAAAAATGGATACATTAGGTCAAATCATTTATAACAGAAAGTGCAAGCATACAAAACTATTGACGTGTCTTGGAAATAAATATGAGAGCACGTGTAAAAGCAAATGAGAAGATGACGACCAGCCTACATGCGCAAAATGCAAGACTGACCTCAATGAACAGGTGAAAATTTTGAGATTAAGGAGCAGGGGAGGGGGAAAGGACTGATGAGTATATCACAGCATCCGCAAAAAGAAAAAAGTGACGAATAAAAGAGGACAAAGAGCTGAAAGGACGGCGAGTTGGTTGTTGTTTGGGGTCAGGGATTCCGAGCTCATGTTTGTCTCAGTGTGAGCGTGGCATACACTCCAGTGAATTGAAAACTAACATTAAGGGCCAAACTGTTTTGAATACCACGTGGTCATGCAGATAAATGAATCGTCACGAAACAAGGGCATCTTCACACATCGTCAGAGGGCGTGATGATAAAGACGACGACAAATGTAACGGGTCCTGATGATAAAGACGGCGACGAATGAAATGTTACGACATATGGTCCTTTGAAGGCCATGTAAAAATCTGTGACAATTTCATTCAAAGGCGAGACATCACAATTGTCCCTTCTCTTTGTTCTCACTTCACAGGGTCGCCCAGGAGTTTTTCAAGCGAGGGCTCGAGAGCAGGAGAGGAGTGGGCGAGCGAACGTTATGCTAGCGTGCACAGCCTCATCGAGGGTGTCTTCACTCAGCGCCGTCTCTTCTTCTCCACTGCGTCTTCCTCTCTCCGCCCTGCGTCTTCCTCTCTCCGCCCTGCGTCTTCCTCTCTCCGCCCTGCGTCTTCCTCTCTCCGCCCTGCGTCTTCCTCTCTCCGCCCTGCGTCTTCCTCTCTCCGCCCTGCGTCTTCCTCTCTCCGCCCTGCGTCTTCCTCTCTCCGCCCTGCGTCTTCCTCTCTCCGCCCTGCGTCTTCCTCTCTCCGCCCTGCGTCTTCCTCTCTCCGCCCTGCGTCTTCCTCTCTCCGCCCTGCGTCTTCCTCTCTCCGCCCTGCGGACGGCACTCCGTGGCGTAGTAGGCTATTTGCGTGCTCAGCTGGCTTTTCCAGTTCGACGTACTCTCTGACCCAAAGATTGAGCAGAATAAAGTCGCAAAAGCGAAAACTAGTAGAAGAATGTTCACGTTCAGTCACGACCATTTGTCGCTGTTTGACCACTTCGCAAGCAGTGAAATTTACCCTTTCTCGTTTTTATTCCACCCACAACTCCCTACTACTGCAAATTAATAGAGAGAATTAATTTACGTCAAACACCCACTGGTAACAAGATTATCTGTGATGAACGGAGGCTCATACCATCTAATAACGAGATCACCAGGACCAATCGAAGGCTGCGGCTCTGCTCTTTGGATTGAATGACTGCTTGCCTGCCTGCCTGCCTACCTGTCTGCCTACTGTACTACCGACTGTCTTCTCTCTTGGCCCTGCTTCCTTTTATACCATCTTTTAACCATTGGTTGTTGCCCACAGATACCTAATACATAAAACATAGTCCTACTGTTACGGTTAAGCTATTATCCCATTTTCTATATTGTTTTAAGGCATTCGCACACGTCGATGTTTTGGCGGTAACAAGCCTAAGCTTTGCCACTTGAGAGCGGCTTGAACCGGTTGTTCACAAAATTACTGATTATGCAATCATGCAGTTGATTGGTTAAGGATGGTGGCGTGTGCACTGTGAGAAACTCTTAAGTCGGAAAACGCCAGAAAATCTAATCAGTTGACTCTGTGGATATCACCATGAAAGGGCGTATTTCAAGTAACTCCATGTAGTATGAGGAGTCTACACGTTAAAACATTCTTCAATTCCTCCCCCCGAACATCTGAAAGGTTGTACCAAGAAGAACAGCGTCTTCCCTGAATGAAAATCAAGCTTTTGCTGGACTCTGAAGCCGAGTTTGTTGCATGGAAGTTCATCGTGAATGCACTTGGAAAATGTTTGTTTGTTTGGGCAAATGTGTGAACCCGCCATGCTTATGGCCTGTTCCTGTTGTCTTGAGGTAGAGCCTTGAAAGTGTACTTGTGAATGCCCATTCCTGAGTGGATATCGTTTTGGGGCAGAAGTTTTCGTTGATGGAGATTCTAGAACAGTCTTTGCCCATCTGCTTGAACGTGAGTAATCTGGGTCAATTTTGGTTTCGGGTCAGTGGAATGAACCCTCTACCCTTTCAGTCACAGAGAGTAGACTGACAGAATTGATTTATATTTTTTATTCATATTGCATTAAATTTGATTTCACTTATGTTTAATTCTGATTAAAGAAAATCTTTGATGAACATTGTGTCATGTCATGCGAGCGTGAGACGAGAGTGAGAGAGAAATAATCATCCCCCTCCACGAGTGATACCCCTAGACTCGAAAACAGATAGAATTAGAGAATTGTGTGTGAGTGTGGAGAGAGGTGATACCTACCAATATAGTGCGTTGTTAATTAAGACTATATCCATAGTGACAATGTTCAAGTCAGATGACAACGATCATCTCAGACGGACATAAGTCATCCTAGATCTGCTTATTGCATTACGACTACAGACTAAGAAGAATGTTCATTCGACCAGAGGCAGGGTAAAGGGTCACATAGAACTGATTGTTTTATCTCTGGGGAACACAGATCGTAGAGACAGTGTGGCACAAATCGCTTAGGCAGGTTATAGTAAGAACAAGTCAAGCCACAGTTTCCCCCAGTTATTAGCCCTTTACGAATCATGTGGAGAGACTCTTTGGGTCGGTTCTTGCCTTCAACGCACGGCGGCCTAGGCTAGCTTGTCATTCGAAAGACCAAATTTTCAAACTCGAATTTAACTTTCTGTCTGTTCCATGCTTTGACGAACAAGTTTTTGTCTGATGTTCTGTAAATAGTAGTGCAAATATTTGTTTACATTAAGTTGTAACGCATGTATCCCTGCTGCGCAGTCAGTATGCAGCGGATATACATGAACAGAAGTGTAAACATTGGTGACAACTTCATAATCTCGATTTGCAGTTGCTTTTTCCTTTAAAAAAACTATTTTCTTGAAATTACTTGCCAAATGTGCTGATTATGGCAATGCTTCTACCAGAGCTTCAGGAACTGTCACTTCCAGAGTCACATGTTCAGGTGAAGGATACTGGCGTGATCTGACAAGGCAAGCCTGCCTGACTATTATGGGATGTCGACATCAGATCACAGTTGCCAGGTCACGCAGGAAAGCCACAGCGTCAGTGCGAGAGCGTGTAGCGTGGAAAATAGTGACCCGTGGAAAACAGTTACCGGAAGTCATCGCAGAGTTATCTGCTCGGGACGTGCTGAAAATTCAACTCTAAAAAGAGACGGCACCCGCCACTCCGCCTGACTGACTTGGCACACCCGGGGAGTTATGCTAAGATCCGGCCGCGTTAATATATCTGCGTTTTGTGACAAACGTCTTGCTCGGCGGTACTGTACTCCATGCACCTTAACGGTGCGCGTGATTCGGGTGTAATCTTAAGCTAAACGACGTTCCGAATGTTTCCGACTTCGACCATTTCAGCAGCGCCAATAAACGTCGTTTAGCTTAAGATTACACCCGAATCACGCGGACCGTTAAGGTGCATGGAGTACAGTACCGCCGAGCAAGACGTTTGTCACAAAACGCAGATATATTAACGCGGCCGGATCTTAGCATAACTCCCCGGGTGTGCCAAGTCAGTCAGGCGGAGTGGCGGGTGCCGTCTCTTTTTAGAGTTGAATTTTCAGCACGTCCCGAGCAGATAACTCTGCGATAACTTCCGGTAACTGTTTTCCACGGGTCACTATTTTCCACGCTACAGAGCGTCAGTCCAGCGCCCTCACGAACCCGAGTGTGCGCCTCAGAATTAGACCCATCAGTCACCCCTGGTTCCACAAAAGACTGCGCTGTGAATGACGTCATCGCTCCCGATTGTCAGCCGCCGCCGCCGTCCACGACGACGTCATCAGGGAAAGTCACTGCAGTAAAGCCTAGATAGCTGTCTCTCCAGAAACAAAACGGTGACAGGCTCAAGGCTTCTTTCCCTATCAAACCCAGACTGACCGACTCATTATTTCGAAGAAGTAAATGCAAAGCTTTACCCATTGGTGCATGTACTATACATCCTCCATGAAGAAAATGTTTTATATAGACTAAATATGATTCCATAACTATTCAGGAAATGTCGATTTCCAAAACTCACAGACAAAAATTTATTTCCTTTTTCCCATTTAATTACCTCAGTAATACCATGCGAATCATTTGTGCTCTCGTCTCTTCTTCAAAACAATACCAGTTTACTTTTGTGCTTTTATCGGATATGACACGGTGTAGAGGGAAGCAAAATCAAGGAAGACAAATCCCCTACAACAGAATAGACATTCACTTACAGGAAAATGCATTTGTCGTAAATTTCACACACATGATTTATACATCCTAACAACTTTTGAGAAATTATCAATCAAACTTGCCTGACTTGAGAAGAATTTTTTTCGGGGGGTAAAAAATTGATGGATGAGACTGACATTGCAAATCTCAAACACTGTTCTGGTTTACGACAGCAACACGCTGTGTGAGCTGCAGTTAAAATCTCAATACACACAGCTCCTCCAAGACTCCTGCTGTGAAGATAGGCCAGATTATTGAATAAACTGTCGCGCAACAAAAAACAATTAAAAAACCTGTCCGAGCAAAGTCGACGACGCATTTCGCCCCAACAGCTCATCACCACGCGAACGCCAACCCAGTGCAATGGGCGAGAAAAAAGCGGTCAGTAAAGTCGCCGGCGTTGGAAGATGGCGTGGACAGCTATCCCCAGGGGAATCTCAGCTCACACAAAACAAGATCAATTGTCTGTCGTGACCCTGGAGTCCAAGAAAACAGTGT
>JAWQFJ010008504.1:30000-35109 GCA_034096865.1 Theodoxus fluviatilis | reverse complement strand
ACATAATGACCGACGGAACAAATGAATGAATGAACGAACGAATGGAGCTTTACTGCTTATTAGCCTATGACGGCTAGTTAAGACCAATAACAAGAACATAACTGGAGCAAATGAGACTAAGAGCGAGTCAAGCCTAGATGCCCATAGTTTATTTTTTTTCTTCAAGTTTCGCGTAAGGAGACACGATGGGTCTATTCGTAACATCAACAAAAAGAATAAACACAGACGAACCCTGAAACATGAGGAGGACAGCAACAACAACAATGAATATGCGAGTGCATTTAATGATATTTTTAACGAGTCAATGTAGTTTGCGCGAGCTCTGTTCAATAATCTTGCACTGCATTCCTGCAGCAGAAATGCTGAGAACTACACTACACTACACCGATCCACGCCATTATTTAGTTACATTTGCTTGCAAGCTCGAACCTAGCTTCGTCACTTCATGCCTGCATACTGCGACAATAAACGATCACTTTGCCCCGGTAGCACTGGCAAACACAACAGAAATGAACACCTCTTGGTACTCTCTCACTGCGTTCTGAAGCCAATTTGTACTGACCAGAGGCCACTTTTTGGTTTCTCCGCGCGAAAGAGCACCAGCGGCAAATACTCCTGATTACCAGCTTCGTTGCAGACCCTAATAGTGGGCGTCCTGCTTTGTTCAAGAACAACTAGGCCAAGGCTGCTGAGGGCACGAGTGTGTTGTTACTGCGCACGCTGTCCTTGAGTTTTCTTATTACGGCGGGGGACCTTAAGCATTCTAGAGTCAGCAGCTGAGCGTAGAGATCTGGAGGGCGTGTAGACTGTAAGACTTTCTGTAAGAGCGTGTGGTGCGGTGTTGTCGATGTCTTTGAAGCACAAAGTAGCAAGTTTATAATCTATCCTCTGAGAGATGGGGAGCCAATGAAGTCTATGTAGGAGTGATGAGACATGAGTACGTTTGGGACATCAAAAAACTAGCCTAGCAGCACAATTCTGAACTTTCTGGAGTTTGTTAAACATAGTGTCGGGGATGCCAGCGAGAACAGAGTTTCCATAGTCGAGACGAGACAGAACAAGTGATGTGATGAGCGTTTTGGTGGCCTGCTGAGAAAGATAATGACGAATGGTACTAATTTTCCTTAGCTCATAATATGCTAACTGACAGACTTTGTTGACATGAGATCTCATTGACAGGTCATCGTCAAACATGACGCCTAAATTTCTAACAGACTGAGAGAAGACGATGTCACTGTGACCAATGGTTAGTTTGAGGGCCTGATCCAATTTGCCTCCGCCGCCCACCAGGAGTGCTTCAGTTTTTGAGTCATTAAGTTGGAGCTTGTGCAGGGTCATCCACCTCTTCACGTCAGAGATACAGTGTTTGCTGGTAGAAAAAAGAGAGTAGATTTGACTGGGATGGGATGAGTTGTAGAGCTGGGTATCATCTCTGAATGACTGTCAATTACATTGGAAAGTGGTTGGGTGTACAGTAAAAACAGCAGAGGGCCCAGAACAGATCCCTGAGGGACTCTGTACTTGAGAGGTGTAGGATCAGAAGCGAAACCCGAGATCGAAACAGTGTGTCTACGTTCTGAAAGATATGACTGCAGGAAAGAGAGTGCTAAGTTCCCAATGCCAAAAACGTTTCTAAGACAGGTGAGAAGAATTCCATGGTCTAGTGTGTCGAATGCTGCACTCAAGTCTAACAGAGTAAGAAGAAAAACTTTGGAATTTTCAGAAGCAACGAGAAGATCGTTTAGAACACGGAACAGAGAGCTGTTTCGGTGGAATGATGAGCACGGTACGCGGATTGAAAACGGGCCAAAAGGTCATACTGGGACACGTGCTCCAGCAGCTGCTGCAAAGCTAACTTCTCTAACAATTTTGACAGAAAAGAAAGATTGGAGACTGGCATACAATTACTTAGTTTGTTTGGATCTAGGTCCTGCTTCTTCAAGAGCGGCTTCGTAACTTTAGGACTGCGTTCACCTGCCTTCATCGCCACCGCCATAGCCTGGCCACCCCATCTGCCGACAGTCGACTGCAGCTGTGGCCACTTTGCCGTATCAGTGACCGATCCTCCAACACTGGGTCGGTCTGGTGCTTTTGCTGTTTCGAAGGCTATCCTGTCATCTCAGTGCGATGAACTTCCTCCAAAATGGTACTTAGATTACTATAATGATTTTTGCTGTGCATAAATATTATTGTAATGAAAATGTGTTTTTGATAAATCAGCTTTTCAAGTGTACAGATAATACTCTGTTAGCAACCAAAGTTTGCAGAGAACGAGCAATTTCATTGGCTTCTAGCTTAAATGAATTCCCTCAATGTCTAATGAAAATACACTGCATGTCTAGTTGTGAGACATTCGTTTACAGTGACACACTACACTACACTGCACTGCACTGCACTGCACTGCACTGCACTGCACTGCACTGCACTGCACTGCACTGCACTGCACTGCACTGCACTGCACTGCACTGCACTGCACTGCACTGCACTGCACTGCACTGCACTGCACTGCACTGCACTACACTACACTACACTACACTACACGGATTCGTTTGCAAGTCAGGTAGCATCAGGATGATGCCGAGCGACAATGTTATTCAGTCAGAGAGTTTGCACAAAAAGGAGTACTCGATCTTCCTGTAACAGTAAACAACTCATTAATTGGTAGAATTGAAACCTGAAACTCACGAAGTATGTGCACTGATGGCGTATCTTTCTAAATCGAGTAAATAGCTGAGGTGACCCTCATCGGTGCAGTCCTGCTGAATCTCGATCAGACCCCAGTATCACTCCAGCTCTGGGAGGACGGACCTCATTAAAACACTCGTTGTTATAATGACTTGCCGTCACCCAAAGTAATCTTCTGGCACACGAGAGGTTTCTCGCTCAAATGTTTGGAAGTGTGGCATACAGATATATTTTCACACCGTATCCCCTATTTTGAGCAAGTGTCAAAACGCATTAACGTTGTAAGCTAAGGGTGACCTTGACAAGGTCTAATTCTTGCGTCCGCTGTGTAGGCAACACACGTTTTATGTGCGGTAAACTGGTACAGACTACAGTGTGGAAAAAACGCAAATTTCCCCGACTTGTGCTTTTTCCGTTAACCACTTAGGTCACTGAGGCATCGTCGTTGCCGCGTAATCTCCGGGCTGAGTGAAAATCAATATTTCACAGTGAATTTCGCGTCTTTTTTGTTCGCCTCCTTGCTGGAGAGTGTTCTAGGTCGGGATGGCAGGATTTGATACACTTTTTTTTAATGGACTATTTCCCGGAGGCGCATCCGAGATGACAAGACCGCTTAAAAAAGTTTCTAGGCACGAGTTTTACCGTGTTAAATGGGGCAGACTTCAGAACATCGGCAAACCTCTGCAAAAAGCCGAGACAAACGACAGATGACAGGATAAAATGAAGGAATTAGTCATTTGAAAATCTGCAACTAAAAATGGATACATTAGGTCAAATCATTTATAAGAGAAAGTGCAAGCATATAAAACTATTGACGTGACTTGGAAATAAATATGAGAGCACGTGTAAAAGCAAATGAGAAGATGACGACCAGCCTACATGCGCAAAATGCAAGATTGACCTCAATGAACAGGTGAAAATGTTGAGATTAAGGAGCAGGGGAGGGGAAAAGGATTGATGAGTATATCACAGCATCCACAAAAAGAAAAGAGTGACCAATAGAAGAGAACAAAGAGCGGAAAGGACGGCGAGTTGGTTGTTGTTTGGGGTCAGGGATTCCGAGCTCATGTTTGTATCAGAGTGAGCGTGGCATACACTCCAGTGAATTGAAAACTAACATTTAGAGCCAAACTGTTTTGAATACCACGTGGTCATGCAGATAAATGAATCATCACGAAACAAGGGCATCTGCACACATCGTCAGAGGTTGTGATGATAAAGACGACGACACATGCAACGGCTGATGATAAAGACGACGACGAATGAAATGTTACGACATATGGTCCTTTGAAGGCCATGTAAAAATCTGTGACAATTTCATTCAAAGGCGAGACATCACAATTGTCCCTTCTCTTTGTTCTCACTTCACAGGGTCGCCCAGGAGTTTTTCAAGCGAGGGCTCGAGAGCAGGAGAGGAGTGGGCGAGCGAACGTTATGCTAGCGTGCACAGCCTCATCAAAGGTGTCTTCACTCGGCGCCGTCTCTTCTTCTCCGCTGCGTCTTCCTCTCTCCGCCCTGCGTCTTCCTCTCTCCGCCCTGCGTCTTCCTCTCTCCGCCCTGCGTCTTCCTCTCTCCGCCCTGCGTCTTCCTCTCTCCGCCCTGCGTCTTCCTCTCTCCGCCCTGCGTCTTCCTCTCTCCGCCCTGCGTCTTCCTCTCTCCGCCCTGCGTCTTCCTCTCTCCGCCCTGCGTCTTCCTCTCTCCGCCCTGCGTCTTCCTCTCTCCGCCCTGCGTCTTCCTCTCTCCACCCTGTGGACGGAACTCCGTGGCGCAGTAGGCTATTCGCGTGCTCAGCTGGCTTTTCCAGTTCGACGACCTCTCTGACCCAAAGATCGAGCAGAATAAAGTCGCAAAAGCGAAAACTAGTAGAAGAATGTTCACGTTCAGTCACGACCATTTGTCGCTGTTTGACCACTTCGAAAGCAGTGAAATTTACCCTTTCTCGTTTTTATTCCACCCACAACTCCCTACTACTGCAAATTAATAGAGAGAATTAATTTACGTCTAACACCCACTGGTAACAAGATTATCTGTGATGAACGGAGGTTCATACCATCTAATAACGAGATCACCAGGACCAATCGAAGGCTGCGGCTCTGCTCTTTGGATTGAATGACTGCTTGCCTGCCTGCCTGCCTACCTGTCTGCCTACTGTACTACCGACTGTCTTCTCTCTCGGCCCTGCTTCCTTTGATACCATCTTTTAACCATTGGTTGTTGCCCACAGATACCTAATACATAAAACATAGTCCTACTGTTATGGTTCAGCTATTATCCCATTTTCTATATTGTTTTAAGGCATTCGCACACGTCGATGTTTTGGCGGGAACAAGCCTAAGCTTTGCCACTTGAGAGCGGCTTGAACCGGTTGTTCACAAAATTACTGATTATGCAATCATGCAGTTGATTGGTTAAGGATGGTGGCGT
>JAWQFJ010008504.1:20000-22500 GCA_034096865.1 Theodoxus fluviatilis | reverse complement strand
TCTCTCTCTCTCTCTCTCTCTCTCTCTCTCTCTCTCTCTCTCACACACACACACACACACACACACACACACACACACACACACTCACTTGCCTTGGTAGGAAGAAGCCATTTGCTTCGGCTTTCGAAAATTGTGCCGGCTTTTCAACGTCTAAAGACACAGAATGCCAGTAGTCGGGTTGCCAACTGCTGCGGAAGCTGTTCTGTCTGCACTGTTGACAACAGAGGAGCTTTCTTCATGGAAGGCCACTGGCGAGGGTGAGAGCACTGTTGTCGTGCTTCGCTGTCATCCAAACGGACGTCAGCCATGTAATGTGTGCGAGAACTCACTCGGCCACTGGCGGACGAAGGCGCCGTCACAACTGCGTCGCGACCAACTGCGAGCCAAGGATCGAAAACAAACTGGCGAGCAAGTTTCTGTCCCTGTGAATCTTCCATGGAACCCAGACAGCACTGATGCATCTTCCGGACTGGATTCTTTCCGTGCGTCACGTGAAAATGATGCCGTGTTGCCCGCCATGGTTAAACCAACCGTTAACAATCGTGTGCTCTCAAGCCATTGTACGCGGCCTGCAGGTTTCAGAGATAAACACAGCGGGGAATGATCACAATGCAGTGTTTTGTCTTGATCCGGCCGAGGAGATCGTCACACAGAAGGATGTGAGTAGAGAAGTGACTGTATAAGACTTGGAGAAAATCAAGGGAGACTTCACAGAGAGTTTTTGCCGTGCTGTGGACAATACGAGCGCGTCTCTGTTTGGCAAGAGTTTCACGGAGTGTGAGATTGGCCCAACATGTCTCGCTTCCTCATCAGGGAGGGATGAAGAAGCTGCGACCGCTGTCCCTGCTTCATGCACTTGTACTTCTGGACCCCCACCTGCACGATTAGGTTTTCGTAGAGCCAAAGTAACGACAAGGCAGACACTCTTATCAAGAGACAATTCAGGTTCGAAGAAGAGTCAACTCAAGTGAGCAGCACGTAAGTAATAGAGTGATTAATGCGTGCCCCTACGGGTTTGTACTGTACATGACTCTTTCGGGTCGAAGTTTACGCCTTCGAGCTTACGCTGCTACTTGTGAGTCTACGAACGATGTTGACTTTGTTTACGTAGCTGTTGTCGTGACAGAGTTACTGACAGCAAGACTTAATTTCCATAGTCTTGATGGTGATGATCTTGTCATGTAAATACGTTTTGACTTTTGTGCAATTCTTAATGGGCCTGAGGCCTAAAAGAATATATACTTGCTGTTCGTTCTCTCTCTCTCTCTCTCTCTCTCTCTCTCTCTCTCTGCCTGTCTCTCTCTCTCTCTCTCTCTCTGTCTCCCTGCCTGCCTGCCTGCCTGCCTACCCGCCCGTCCGCCCGTCCGTCCATCCGTCCGTCCGCCCGCCCGCCCGCCCGCCCGTCCTTCCGTCCGTCCGTCCGTCCGTCCGACTGTCTGTCAGTCTGTCAGTCTGTCAGTCTGTCTGTCAGTCTGTCTGTCTGTCTGTCTGTCTGTCTGTCTGTCTGTCTGTCTGTCTGTCTGTCTGTCTGTCTGTCTGCCTGTCTCTCTCTCTCTCTCTTTCTTTCTCTCTCTCTCTCTCTCTCTCTCTCTCTCTATATATATATATATATATATATATATATATATATATATATATATATATATATATATATGTGTGTGTGTGTGTGCGCGTGTGTGTGTGTGTGTGAGTGCGTTTAGATATAGCTTTCATATCGTATCACTCCTGTGTTTAAAGAAATTCGCATAACTGCATACCAGTCTTGATCAGTGTTGTGTATATTCCGGGTTTGCTTTCCTCGCGTTATGTACTGTTGTGTAACTTGCATATTGCAATGGGCCAGAGGCCTAAGCAGTAACATTTTTCGTTCGTTCGTTCTCTCTCTCTCTCTCTCTCTCACTCTCAACCTGAAGCGTGTTATATCATGCCGTAATCTTTCTTCTGTGCTGAAATCCCACGTCTATTCACACCCACACACTCGGTTCTCCATTCCATATCTACAATGTTCTGTTTTGAAGACAGTTCGAACCTCTCATTGGCGCCTCTATTACCGCTTGTTCTTACTCCTTTGTTTTCAAATTTTCACATTGATGTGTACACGTAAGTAGGTGTATGTGTGTGTGTGTGCGTGTGTGTGTGTGCGTGTGTGTGTGCGTGTGTGTGTGTGTGTGTGTGTTTGTGCGCGCGCGAGCGAGCGAGCGCAAACGCCAAAACAATCCCTGAGAGGATGTCGTTGATTGTTACCGAATCAGGATTTTGTGCGGACATGTAAGAAGCTGGAGTTTGGTTTCCAATTTATTCTAGCCTCATTTGACACCTTGAAGCTTTCTGTGAAAAACAATACAAAAGTTAAAAAAATAACTCGTATTTGCCTCAGTTAAATGCGTAGGTACGAAAAGAATGCACAATTCTGCTTTTTGTTGGAGATCTATGATCATTTCATATGGGTTAAATACTGTAATATGTTGTCTTTAGTGCCAGTACGCAAACTGTCTACGAT
>JAWQFJ010008504.1:12500-17500 GCA_034096865.1 Theodoxus fluviatilis | reverse complement strand
ACGAATGATTTTCCCCATCTTTTCCCCATCTTTTGGGGGGATGAATGTCTATACCCATGTTGTCAATTAGAACTGAGTAAAAGAAATTAGTACATTTTGATATATTATTTATTCTTTCACGTATTCTCTCACACTGGCTTTGACATTGGTTGTTTTTTTAAATCCATTCCTGTGATATAGACTTTTTATGGTTTGGTAAGTAAAGATATCTTCTGCATCCAATTTTAACTTCGTCTTCAGATTGAAAAAACTGGCTAGATCATTGTTTTCAAAAATGTTTCACCTGCAAAATACCGTTGTCAGCCCATATTTTGGACTTGTCTGGTACCCTGCAATGACAGCTATTTGAATTATACCACAAGGATTGTTCTAGTATATTGTCAGCTGAATTTTCTGTCCCAACAACCTTATTCCAATGCTTTATTACATCATAAAAGAAGGTATTTTGAGGAATATACAGCTTGAAGTGTTTTTCATTAAACGTTGAATGTAATACATTTTCATTCCCAATCTTACTGAGATAATGTCTAATGCTGTTTTCCATTCTCCTTGATTGTTAGAGATGATGTAAAGTTTTTACCAGTTTGCTTTAACTGCTGACTGAAAGCTTTGAACGTTTAACATTTTCAAACCACCTTTTTCTATCTTTTGACACTTTACGTTTCGGGCTATTCTGTCAGGTTTATCATTCCACAAGAACTTAAACAGTTCCTTGTTTATTGCTTTTAGTAATTTTTCAGTGGGATCAGGTAGAGTTGTCAATGGGTATAGTATAACAGGGAAAGCTAGCATCTTAATGACTGTTATTTTACGCATATAAGGTGAGGTTAGAGATTACCATTTGAGTAATAGCATAACCTTTTTATTTCAATGCATTTATTCTCACTCTTTTGATTGACTTGACTCATGATTGTACTTGGTTTGTGTTTTTGCATTCTGTCCCAACTTCAAGAACACCTTCTAGCCAACGGCCTGTTTGACACGTTCCAGTCCGCCTACAAGAAAAACCACTCCACTGAAACTGCTTTACTTCACATCTCCGACCTCCTGCTCTCCTCCGCCGACAATAAAGAAACCTCTGTCCTTGGCTGTTGGACCTGTCCGCTGCGTTTGACACTATTGATCATTCTATCCTTATTTCTCGTCTCTCTTCTACCTTTGGCATCTCTGGTTCAGCTCTTACCTGGTTCTCATCCTACCTATCTGACCGCAAACAAACTGTCTCTGTCAATGGCCTTCTTTCTTCTCCCAGAGCACTCAAGTACGGAGTCCCTCAGGGCTCGGTGCTTGGGCCAGTTCTGTTCACACTCTATACCCTGCCCCTTTCTGACATCATCAAAGCCCACAACTGCAATTTTCACAAATATGCTGATGACACCCAGCTTCAAGACTCCGCTCCTCCTCGTGACCTGTCTATCATTCTCCACAACTTATCTCTCTGCATTTCCTCCATCAAAGACTGGATGCTCCAAAACAAACTCTGCCTGAATGACAGCAAAACTGAATCCCTCTGTGTGGGTTCTCAGAAGTCACTGTCTCTTGTTTCTGATCACTTTTTGGAGGTGGGTGGGACTGAAATTCCATTTCAAAAGTCTGTTAGGGATCTGGGTGTTTTGATTGACTCAACACTCTCAATGCATGAACAAATCAGTCAGATCTGCCGCTCCTGCAACTTCCAACTGAGAAAGATCTCCTCTGTCCGTAGCTTTCTCACACAAGAGGCTGTCATTCAGCTTGTCACTTCCCTCATTCTAAGCCGTCTCGACTACTGCAACTCCCTGCTTGCAGGACTACCATCCAAACAAATCTCTCGCCTTCAGCGGGTTCAAAACAACGCTGTCCGTCTCATCTTCAGAAAATCCAAGAGAACACATGTTACCCCTCTTTTCATGAAACTCCACTGGCTTCCTGTTGAGTACAGGATCCAGTACAAACTCGCCACTCTCGCCTTCCGTTGCTTTGACGGAACTCTGCCGCCCTATCTCTCATCTCTTCTTCAGATCTACCAACCCTCTCGCTCTCTCCGCTCAGGCTCTGAAAAACTTCTCTGCAAACCTAAAACCACCACCAAATCCTTTGGCCAGAGATCCTTTCACTTTCAAGCACCTTCTGTCTGGAATGCTCTGCCGTCATCTCTCCGTGGCATCACTTCTCTTCCTTCCTTCAAATCTAACCTCAAGACCCATTTTTTCCGTAAAGCTTTTTCTGTTTAGTGCCCCTAGGGCCTGACTGCTTCCTGAGAACCGTTAGCATTGTACATATCTGTATAAACTGTTTGTTTTGTTTTGTTTTTTTTCGTCTGTATGAATGTTGACTGAATGTCTGGTTTGTGTTGCTGTGTTGTTTTATATCATCTGCTTTTCATCTTTGTTTCTCTTACCTTGATGTATATTACTTTCATTTACATTCCTATTGTGTGTTTTTTTATTTCCATTTTCTTTTTTTTCTTCTTTTTTTAGGCGCTTTGAGTCTCACTGTGTGGGAGTATTGCGCGTTATAAGAGTGATCTATTATTATTATTATTATTATTATTATTATTATTATTATTATACTGGGATATAGTAGGTTAGTGAATGAAAGCTACGTTGTTTTTCCCACCATTGTGAGTAACTTTTCATTCATATAGACATTGCGTATTTTCCTTAATGAAAGTTTACCCTTAATTCCTTGCCCACTCCTTGGTATTCTAGTTTTTTGTGAGCCATCGCATGGCGAGAATGATGAATGCATCACGGGGCGTGTAGACATAGTAAATTGATTTGTTGAAACTTTCGAGCCGGAGGTGCGGCTGATTATTTCAGCACGTCAGCATCCGCCACCATGACGGGCCACAGATGAAAATCGACACATTCCCTGGACGAAAATCAATTGTGGGACCAAAATAATGCTCGCATTGTTGCAAGACACTTAACTCGAGCGGTATTTTTCTGTCCTGCACGTGGTAAATTACTTTGCCTGCCACGAAGCTAACATCCAAGGAACATGAGTTTATCAGATGGGCTGTTCTGTGCAAATTGTATGAGTAAAACGGCAGGTCAGTTTAACCGATGGTTTACCAAAGGAGTCAATTTTTGAAGATGACACATTTGAAGATTTTGACCAAAAATATGCATGTGATAGCTGAGGTTTTTTCAAGAGTATTTCTAATAGAAAAAGAAAACGCGATAATGTTAAACAAGATAAACAAGATAACTATGAGTATCTACAAAATCAGGGGAGCCTTTCTGGATTGGTCGATTGTAGAGGTGAAGGGCACCGTCCTTTCTTGGTTATCGGACATCGCTCGGTCATCCCATTCCGTGATGTTGCCGTACACACCATTGCATTCTGTCTAATCAGTCCTATCGAACTTGTCAGGAATGATTGATATCGCTGCTCCCTGGTTCCCAGTTCTCCGTTTTCGTCCGGGTCCTAATCGTTTTCTGCACTCTCTTTCCATTTGCTTTTGCTTTTTCTTGATTTTGCTTTGTTAACCGCCACCTTTTCATGAATAATCGTCTGATGCAGTGTGATGAACTGCACCCCTTTACCAGATTCTTCGGCTCCTCATCTTAAGCGTCGCTGCTTTCAAGCAACCCTTGCATTGAATAACTCGTACATCACCTTCAGCCACGGATCTAGTGCGTTTGGCAACGTTACTGAATGCCAATGCGTTCTAAAGTGCCTCATTGCGATAAGAGGTTCTGTGAGGTTACAGGAATTTGAATATAGCTTGCTATACAGTTCAAAGCGTGGTACACAATGTTGTGCAGGTTAAGTGCAAAGGTTTTCACTCGGAATAGAAAGTTGGAGAGCGACGATCGATGGAGATAACTGTAGATGAAATTAGGTCGTTGACCGCGAAGTGTTCTTGTCTACAAAAATCCTCGGCATTTCATGTTAATGAGACATTCCGATGAAACGGCTCCGTACTGAAAGTCTTCCGATCTAACTCCGTGCATCATCCACGTTCGACCCCACATCCGCACTACACTCTCAGTACTTTGTCCTTTACTCTGATCGTGTGTGCTTTTCCATTATCCGGTCAATAGCATTGTCTTCTGTCGCTAAAGCCTGCCAGCAAAAGACGGATCCCCAACGTCTCAGCTCCATGCGAATCCATACGGTCGACGTAAGGCGCCCAAGATTCTCGTCCTGAAGTTCGTGTCTTCTTCACAAAACCTAAGGAACGGAAGTGTGCCAGGACATCACTCAGCTCAGGCGGGGGAAGCTTTTATGTCATCAAACAGAAGGCAAACCAGCATGAGTGGATGCAGGTGACGTGTGGTAGAGCGTGGTCGATAGCGGCACACTCCTCCTCATATTTCCAGATCTCCACGCTGGGTCGTCGCCTGGTGCTGCGTGCTAGAGAAAGTCCCATGGACACACAGGAAGTCCAGACACGAGATGGGGAGGAGTGGGTCCGTGAGGAAGTCCCCCACATCGGATCAGTCAACACTCCCTGCCCACGCCCTGATTGAAATCGAACTTAGTGCTGGACATTCCGTGTCTGCAGCCGGGGGAGATACATAGCCCCATCGGAGCGCAGACACGCTCATACATTCCTTGATCTCCCGGGAAAATATTAGGTTGTTGGAGGAGAAATAGGACTGGAGCCCACATTCATACAAACACGTCAATCAGTATGCACGCGTCGTGAGAATAGAGCTGTTCTGCGGACTTCCGAGCCGTCTGCGCTTGCGAGAGTTATGGAAAAGTAAGCAGAGAGCGCAACCCTCTCCTTTCAGTTGCTGGTCGGACACGGTCGCCAGATGAAGAAGTAGCCATGCTCGTATTGCAGAATGAGTACAAGGCCTGAAGAGTGGAATGTCCGAAACTTGACTCTGAATGTGTTTTGATAAGAAATGCAGTGCATTTGTCTCTTTCAATGCACCTTCCGCCCGTACTTCATGCCTCATGTACAGATGGACCCTCCATCACCACCGCACACTCCATTATGTTATTCTATAGACACACTATCACATATCCCTGCGTTGCACTGTTGACACGGGGTCTTCTTC
>JAWQFJ010008504.1:0-5000 GCA_034096865.1 Theodoxus fluviatilis | reverse complement strand
CAATATTTTCCGTAAAAATAGTATACCTCTGACGTCAAGAGCTGGAGGACTGAATTTGGTTGTTGCAGTATTGATATTTCTTTGCGAAAAGGTCGTCAAACACTAAAAGCATGGTCATTGACTAACTCGGTCCATTTTGACTGAGTTGAAACTCCCGTCAGCACGAGATCAGAATCAATAATTTGCAAGTAGCTCAGAAGATGGCTTCCTATTTGGAGTGAACCAGAGCGACCACGAAAGTCTCCCTCTCACTTTACATTACAGCGTTTGAACAGTTCTCAAAGACTTCTGAGAAGGGAATGGCCTCATTTTCCCCCCTCTCGCGATCTCTCAGTCAGGAATTATGAGAACTCTCGTATTAAGCACGCACTCTGGACACATCTTCTTCAGTCGTGCTCACCTGATGAGGTAAAAGCTCTGTGACGTCAGCAGCCAGCCAGGGGCAAACAGTATTTACTAATCAATACACAACTCAAAGCGCGAAATCAGAAAATCGAAATGGGTTTGAGGTCAGAATTTGACTGTGCGTTTGACGTGGAAAAGTATGGTCCACATTACAGGAGACCACTTTGACACTGTGGACAAGTTCTGACTCGGAGGAAAAACCAACTCTCCAGATATATGTCCATCGTCCTCCTGTGCTCTCCCCTCACCCCACTCCCCATCCCACCCTACACCGCAATCCCCTCTCTTTCTCTGACCAGGACACCGCTGAGAACGGCGTTCAATTAGAAAGGAGTTTGCAGAGGCGGGCTGGAGAAAGCGCTGCTGACAGCACTATCTGTCATATCGCATCTTCAGGCCCGATTTGGAAAGACGCCGCCCAAACGGCCCTGAAAGCTCTCGCTCTATCGATTTGGCGTCGTCTGAGTGCGCCTACTTATCCACCTCCCTCTCTCTCTTTTTCTCGCATTCTCTCTCTCTCTCTGATCCGGGCTGGAAGGCAGCAGATAACCACGGTCCCAACCTCTGGCTTCGTGCACTGACCCATCAGGGCTGGGGGATCCCTCGCTAATGCGCATCTCTTGTAGCTGGAACTGCTCTGAAGCCTTTGACGCATCTCGGGCAGCCTGACGTCTTTATCGGATAGGCATTACGTCACGCCGCTGGCTATGAAGAAAAACGACCCGCAGCCCACACTCGCAGAGGTTCTGCTTCGGTCGTCCCTCGCAAGTGATTTTCCATCAAGGTTGCCGTGTTCCCCCTCAAGCCGCAATCCTGTCCATTTACTGGGATGGCATTTGCGTCATGCAACTCGTCCTTCGGGGAATGACGAAGATCGTATGGTCAAAGAGACAATCTTCATCAAAAACGTGTTTGTAGCACCTGATTGATTGGACATCTGATGAGACACGAAGCATTAACGCTCTGATGCTGTAAAAGCGCTTTTGGTGTTTCATGAAGAAATGGATTTGGGAAGTGATGGCGGAAACAATGTCAGAAGCTTGCACCCAACACTGGCAAAGCATTATCTGAAAACGGTAACTTTACCTCGAGAGGATTCTGCCTCGTGTTGTGGTGACCTGATGTTATAACGTTACGACATCAATTGACAGATTCCTTTGGCCAAGCGGCAGTCGGCAAGACAGTGCGTCATTGGCCTATGCACTGCAGCATTAAAAAGCCTGAGGGCGCATTCAAATCACAGCACGGCATGTTTTTCGCTGGGTCTTGTAATGGCATTTGTAAATCAAACACTGCACAAAACCAAAACTGCCTTCCTGTGTTTTTTATATATACACAATAGTGAAGATTGTATTTCCGTGCAACCCACCCACTCCCTAAATAAGCAGAAACAGTCGATTTTTCCGTTTGTCACGGCTCAAGAGAACACCAACTGCTGTGATATTTCCTGTAGGGGTTTTTACTTTTTGCAATAGACACGGTTTGCTACTGGTCTGTATATTTCACATTCTGATGGGTAACGTTATCTTAGCATCCCTACCACGTAAAAAGGGGTCAAGAATCTATCTTTCTACTTGCTGGACTCAACGGAAATTCAGTTGTAGACTTGCATTTCCATGACCCTGGGCGACAACTGGGCTGGGAAGAATCCAACTCCTCACCACTAACACCGCCGACATTTGGCTGTGTCCATAAACTTCGACTCGCGCCCATTTTATCGTTTCTTGCCCTTCTGGGCTCCTTCTAAGCCCAGCAACGCCAGTTCTCCCTCCCCTTCACTGCACCCAATCTGGGCCCAGAAAGACAAATGACGTCATTCATAATTCACAGGGGCTAGATTCGGGATTTTATGCCTGGAGGCCAAAATCTCATGGCTGGCTGCCACGAATCTGTGTGTCCAGTGGATTAGTCTAGTCTGGGTATGATTGGAATTCCGTTCCTCGCTTAAAGCCAGTCTTTCCAGTGATTCTCATGATTGTCAATAGAAGATTGAGGACCCTAGACTTCGTACTGGTGACATGAATAGACAACCACGCCAGAGAACAAGTGCGGTGGCAGAGGGCTGTCTAGTGCAAGAACTAGTTTGTGTCCATCACCTTCCCAGTTGCTGACGCAGCTTGATGTCGGTCTCATCCAGAAGGTATTAAAAGATTTCCTACAAACTTAGTTGATAGTTCACCAATTATGCTGGTCTACTAGTATCGAAAAACGTATCAGTGGTTGTCCAAACCCTGATGTCCAGCACCACGACAGCAGGCAGAATCAAGCGCCTCATGAATAAGGCTGAAGTGGTCGAAGTCGGTGGTTATTCTGACCTTTGACCGAACCCGCCACTCCGCCTGACTGATTTCGCACGCCCGGGGAGTTATGCTAAGATCCGGTTGCGTTAATGTATCTGCGTTTTGTGACAAACGTCTTGCTCGGCGGTACTGTACTCCATGCACCTTAACGGTCCGCGTGATTCGAGTGTAAGCTTAAGCTAAACGACGTTTATTGGCAGTATTACACCCGAATCACGCGGAGCACACAATTTGCGCAGCTGAGTGCGAGCTGAGTGCGAAATCTGGGTCACGTGGCGGCGTCTATTTTCAAGGCTCGTGATTGGCTAATAATAATAATAAAACGATAACTTATAAAGCGCACATATCTCACCACTTAGGCGACTCAAGGCGCTCACACACACATTTACACCCATAAACAAAAGAAAACGATACACACCCTAATACAAAACATATTAAAGGTGCCAACATGCACACAACAATCACACATAACATATGTAATAATTACAATAAATACCAGCATACACATTACATGGCTATTACTCATGCTCTGGCACCAGGTTTGCACTGCATCAGTGTGATGGATGGTATGGTGGAGTTTTCTCCGTCTTGGGAAAAAGGAAGGTTTTAGGCTTGATTTAAAAGAAGCTAAGGTCGGTTTCTGACGAAGGCTGAGAGGTAGTGTGTTCCATTGGGTGGGCGCTTGGAATGTGAAGGATTGGCTGACTCAGAGCCGCTTCATTCTGCCTATTTTAACCCTCGCAGAACTCACACACACACACACACATACACACACATACACACACACACACGCACACACACACACACACATATATATATATATATATATATAATATATATATATATATATACATATATATATATATATATACACATAAACACATACACACATACACACACATACATACACACACATACACACAAAACTTTTTCTCATATAGAAATTGGTGGCTATCGTTTGCGATTATCATGTTCTGGTGCTGGTTGCACAGAGTTTATAACGTTTTCTGCTCATTCTGGTGTACTGTTTATTAGACCCTTTTTATAGTGAAAAAAAATCCGGGTTCATGGTAGCAATCTTTTCGGTTGCTTTTCATTACATGAAATCCAGAATGAAGCCATGTCGCTGCAAAAGGCGTCGGACAAGCAAAAATAGAGTAAACGACACTTTACATTGTAAACAAGTCTCGTGTTGTAACTCTGTGTCTTGGTTTGTGTCGTGGTTTTGTTACGGATATCAAATAGTCTTTCAAAGAGGACACAAACAGTGATGGATTCCTCTGCAACACCCGAACAAAGCCTGAGAACACAGTCTGAAATGCCTCTTCCTTGTTGCAGTTTCAATGCACGTTTTTCTACTCGTGTTCGAGAAAAGGCTTTCTCCAGATGTCCAACTGTAGTTTCAATCTGGCACCTTCCATTGAGGACGCCGGTGACTACTCCAAGTATGTTTGCAGAATCTGCACGGTCAGGGTCGACCTGAGGTGTGGGTACTATCACACTGTCTATAACTGCCAAGGGGGGAATAACTGATTCACTTTTCTGCATCATCTTCTTTCCCTGCTTTTTATGTGTCTGTTGAACAGCCTTCCACCTCCGTCTTCCCTCAGAAATGAAACAACATAGATAACATTCCTCTGCAACTGAAGATTCAACACGCAGCAGGTTTGAACAAGTCGAGCACACAATCGCATCAATCAGTACTATTTCACGTTTGTTACAGATAGCTGGAGGGGGGTTAGTAGCATCGTCGGGAAGAATGTGACAGATGGCACTGTTGCCTCGTTGGAAAGATTCGAATCTGGTGTAGGTTCCACTTGTAACTGATTCTTTAATGATTCTTGGATGTACTCTTTGGTTTCTTTGTGACCTTGTCCTTGGTTATTTTCCTCGTCAAATTGGAAAGTAGTTGTGACTGTGAGTTTTCATTCAGTTCAGATAAGGGAAAATTTTTCAGGTGGACGAGATGAGACATCAGTCGTATTGTTGCTGGTTTGTAATACTTCTTCCCAAGGTGCCATTTGCAGCGTTGAGTGCTGAGAACTGTTCTGAAAGTGCTTGTGACCTCAACATTGGTCTTTTCCACACGAACTTGGTACTGGGGTGCCGATGTCTGCTATGCACAAACTTTAGATCTGGTCACAGCTTGGTTCCTTCAGTGACGACCTTGTTGACAAACTCGCGACCATTTTCTGACTGCAAGGTGTTGGCTACTCTCTTGTTCCAGCAAAGTGTTGGCCACATCCAGTGCAGACTTCCTTTGCTGATACACGAACTTGGTGATGTGATCCTGAT
>JAWQFJ010008502.1:0-24174 GCA_034096865.1 Theodoxus fluviatilis | reverse complement strand
CATCTCCAGCTGAATGTGGCCTCTGCAAGAGCAACCTGTCAGGTTCAGTGGCCCTGGGCAGCATTTCTGAGGGGTGCACAACAGCAGATTCAGGTGAAAATGTGTAGGGCTGATGCAGCATCCCCCTTTGCTGATGTGGTGGTGTGCCCCTGTGGGTACCTGGGGTACCTACAGTTTTGCAAGGAAAGGCATGTTGGTGACTGGAAGTGGAAATATCTTCCATCCCCATTTGTTTTCTGCTGCTCTCTTCTCCATGATGAGATGCCCTTAGGTCCTGATTGGCCATTCTTTCCCTAGCACCATAATTGCCATGTTTTCTTCTGTTGTCGCTGCCATCAGAGTTATTTTGATTTGTGCTCAGGTTTATGTTCCCTTGATATTGGCTGCAAACACTGCTCTCATCTTGATAGAAGTTTTCATCATTCTTCTTTTGTTGTTGATTGCCTTCGGAGCTCTGCTGCAGGTAAGATGCAGATTCAGCAGTTCTACTTGCCGTGGCATCTGCACATTTCTGGTGACTTGGGGTGAGATCAATGAGGTTGGAACCACGCAAGTCCTGGCTACCTGCTGATGCTCTCAAGGTCTTGACTCGGTGCTCACAAAGAGTTGGTATGGGTCGATTCATGGGGGTCACAGGGCTACTGCCATAACTGGAACCCCATCCCTCTGCAAGCAGACTTTCCCCTAGCTGCCACTGTGGGGTCTTGGAAGATTCTGACAAGACAGAGCTCTCCAAGGGTGACTGCATGGTGCCCATTGATTCCTGCGATGTGCTAAATGTTTGCGGTTTAGGTGGAGGAGGGGGAAGAGATTTTTCTGGAAGTGGAGGATAAGGAGGCTGTGGAGACCCTATCACCTGGAAGCTGGGGTTTTCAGATGCTGGCAACCAAGGCCTGAAGGAGAGTACAGGTGGAGGAGGTCGGGAGAGCAGCTTGGGAGAGAAGGGAATAGGAGGTGGGGCATAGAGGAATGGAGCATAGTTGGGCACCTGTTGACTTGGAGGGGGAAAACTAGGACTGGCTGTGTAGAAGGGCTGGACTTGTGGAGTGCTAGGAACATTGATGCATTCTATTCCTCCAGTAGTGCCATTGTCATCATCAATGTCCATAGGAACAGAGTCAAGGTTGTTAGCACTAGAATCACTGTATACAACCTCAGCCACTTCAGCCACTTCAGTTTGAGAATCTGCAAATACTGAAGGGTTTCTTTCCTGTGCAATTTCTTTCCTAGATTCGCTCTTTTTCTTCAACTGAACCTTGAAACTAGGATACACTGTTGGCTTTTCTGATGGTTCTAGCTCTTGGAAAAGACTCCCTGAATGTTTTGGTTTGACAGCCTCCATCTCCATCCAACCACCTCTACCAGCAGCTGAGGATACCTGAACATCAGACTGTATGTTGCCTCCTTCCATTCTTCTGAGATCACCATTAGACTGTGCCTTGGAACCGTCTTGCGTACCCTTGTCAGATTCAAGTACAACACTAATCCATTCTGATGAATTAGCTGGAGAACTGCATTTGGCAGATACCGTTTTGGTGCAGGCAGAGTCAGAGGTATCAGCTTGATGCTCAACATCTGCTGGTGAGGAACTTTCACTAGGTGATATGGTAGCATTTCCTATCCCTGCCTCTCTGCCTGAAACAACCACATCCCCAGGTGGTCTGATTCCCAATTTCTTGCTGGATGAGCCTCCAGTAGAATCATGTGCCCCAGCAACACTGGATGACACTGGCTGGACTCTTTGATTATCGTTACCCACGCCTTCTCCTGAAGCCAAAATCAGCTTCTGGAACATCCCTGACACACTGGCATCCTCTCCAGGGGACACAAGCAGAGAAGAGCCATGGGGTGCATATGTCTTGGGCACCTCACTCTCATTTCTACCATCCAGCACAGCTATGAAGCTTTGTTCAGGACTAGACTTTGAAGCAGATGATGCTGCAAGACCTGTTGGCCTTTTCTCTTTTGTGGGATGTCTCATCAAGGTGATCTTTAGAGGCAATTTCCCATCTAACAGAGACTTTTCCCCTGTGTTCAACCTTCCATCTCCACTATCATCTAAGTTCAAATGAGATGCAACCGTACTCTCAGCTAGTAGAGCTGTGTCCCCACCAGCTCCAACAAGATGGGTATCAGTTTCACTTGTTTTGAGTTCCTCAACCTCCCTAGTATTGTTTGGACCTGAGCTAATGTTTGGATTTTCCATTGCACTTGCTTGAGATACCAAGTCAGAGGGTGTTAGTGCAGAGTTATTTGAGTAAACTGACTGCAGGTTGTCATTTAGAGAATCTTCCAGAAGCCTGTCCTCTACAACAAGATCAGACAGCTTGGCTGAGAGATCTGTGGCAGCAGTTTCCTCTAGACACAGGGAGTCGCAGACCAAGTTGAGACTGCCCACAGATGTGTCTGAAAAGCAAATTGTCAGTGTGACTACCTGGCTTAAAAAGAGAGGTGTTTGTGGTGGGTGCCACAAGCAAGCTTCAGTGCAGTGAAGGTTGTGATAACAAGTGCATTCAGATCCACTGCTCGTATCAAAAACTGATTTTGTCAAGCTCAGGTTTGTGACAATTTACATGCACATCAACAAATGTTCAGGTGCAAGTCACATGGTTAGAATTGTTGAACAATGCACATCTATTAATCTTATTGATCATTTCAATATCAAAAGATACCAAAGAAGTTACAATTGTCTCTAGAAAACTTTGCAATATGATCATATCTGAGCATCACTTGCCTATTTCTCTACTAAAAACATTTGAAAATTTTAATCTTTATATACATATAAAGTACACAAGTATTTAAACTATTCTATATCAAAGAATTGTAATAACACTAGCATTTAACTAGCTTATCATTGTTTCTATCAAATAATGCACAAATTTGAGATTAAATCCACCAAAATACAAATTCTCAGAATTCAACTTTCATTCTTGCATTTTCTGGTTCACACACACTCACACTGTTAACACCAAGCTGCCTACTGGACCATTATCAGTACCTTATCAACAACATTGTATTATTATCATGTTATGTTTTTAAGTAGTTTAGTGATAATCTGCTTCCATGTTTGTTCAATATGATGAACTTTCACATCTCTAAAATATTGTCATATGAATCATGGTCACGAATGGCCAATTCTTTCCCTGAAGATTTGGAATATGAGAAAGGGTTCATTAACATGCCAAATACAAAAGTGTATCATTGGTTGGATGAGGATAATAGTTTGTACTTGCAAAGTTGGGGCAACTAAGTTGGCTTTTTGCACACCTATCTTTGGAGCTGTATGTTGTGTATCACATTCTTCATTGTTTCCGGTCCATAGGTCAAAACTCTTTCTGGTTGATCGGCAGCATGGAGGAGTAGGGCACATTTTTCAACTGTCTGGAGCTCTCAAACTGTTTCTCATAATTCTTCAACAGTCCCTTCTTTCTGATTTGTGATTTAACAGCAGGGGATCTTTGCAAGATGGGAGTGAACCAAGGCAAGATTGAGTACTGGACAGGTAATCTCAGTCATTATCAAATCCAAGTATTTCAACAGTGGGCTGGTCTTTAGCATGATGATAAGCATCAACAGCAATTTTTCAGTCACTTGCAAATTTTACAGGAAATTGTCCAGCTTTTTTTCAGTGCACTTGGCAGACTGTTTGTGCCTTGGTGGGAGTGACGGAAGAATGCAGGATGTGGAAATGTTCACAGCAGCTGTTCACTCCAGTTTATAAATCTGCAATTTTCACCATCACTGTTATTAGTATTAGCCTTACAACTTAGAGTTTTCTAAAACTGGGCTCAAATGCTGTGACATCTGAATGCAGCCCAATGTTGCCAACATGTGACAACTTCATCAGATGTTGATGACACCTGCCCATGAAATCGTGGTGGACACATCTAAGTCCTTCTCACAATCAAACATTGTGTGTGTATGCTGTGACTCAGCATGTCTGATTGTATTAAACTGTCCTAGTATGCCTGCCCTTCTGCCCACACAGATGCATACAACATTCACAATTTGGAAAGTCTACTTCTTTCCATCAGGTCCTGTACTTTCAAATGATTTCATTATAAGATGCCTTGATATATTCACATATGTATGGTTTTGATCAGTGGCTCACATTTTACGTTCTTTCCACTGCTTAATAAAGCACTTACTTCACATAAACACACACACACACACACACACATACACACACACACACACACACACACACACACACACACACACACACACCTTGAACATAACTGTTTGCTCAATTTCATGCACACTCTTTTCCTTCATACTTTTATGTATTCACAGATACATACTTAAGTACATTACACATGTCATTTGATGATGGATAAAATTGAGTCCGTATGCCATTCTTCACTCAAAGACACTTTTGCGAAATGCAAGATGCAACAGCTAAATTATGTATACTAAGACTTGCATGTCAAAGTTAAGCACACTTGCAGGGTTAAGAGAAATGCATAGATTGACATCTCTACACAGTATGCAAATGTCAGAATCACGAACACCTAACATTTCTACGAATTTAGCACAAAGTTGTTGACCCCCATTACAGAATTAAAGGGACCTCGATAATGTAATTGGTTCTCATGTGCTGAAAACAGATAATAATGACATTAACATGCCATAAAAATTATTCACACAGCAGTTTTGGCACTGCTCATTTCTTGGACCATTTTGATATAATTTGATTTTATTATAACAGTAACTCATTCTCGATGTATAGCATCATAAGATCCCACACACTGAACATACAGAAGTTGCTGACAATAATGTGTAGGTTCATATGTTGCTACACATTTGCATAATTTTCCTTGTTAAAAGGGGGAAAAGATTGAATTCAGTGAACTAGACTTAATTTTACAGCTTTTGTACTTTTTTTAACATGAATTTTTAAAATACATATATTTCCCTGCAATTCCAGAGATGATGCACTAAAAATATTGCATCCTGAATGAGTTAATAAGTGTAAGTCTGTATAAGCCCTGCATTACCTTTCAGAAACAGGAAAAAAGCAAAGGGCAAGCAGAATGTGAGGGACTGCAAGAAAAAGCCAGGCAGTTCTCAGCTCATGTTACCTTTTAAAAGCTCTGCTACAGAATACGAGTATTACTATTTTTAGTTACTGAGTCTTACTCTTTTTTAAAGATATATTATTATAACATGTTCACACACAGGTGTTATGCAAATGTGTAATCTGCACATCCTTAAATGTGTACAAATGCATGTAAAATACACACACTCATGTACACACACACACACACACACACACACACACACACACACACACACTTATCACTGCTTCACAAAGTAAATACTCTAAAAACATCTGCAAATAAAGTATTACATTTCTTCCCCAAGGTTTGAATAGATCCGCTGCTAACAAAAGGACAGTTGTTGCAAGACATTAGCCAGCACAATCCTTCTGTGACCCCAGCTGTGAGGAGCACACATATGTTTCAATTATCCTCAAGAGAAAGGGTCACTCACACTGATATTCCAGCCAATATCAAATCCAACTTTGCTATGAGACCATGACTGTTTCCACTGTAATCTACTCCTAAGAAATCTGAAAGATGATAAGTTCCCTACACTTATTGCTAGATGCACTGATGCAAGGAAAAGGTCATGTCCCAAGTGAACTCTATGTCTACTTACAATACTCTGATCATGCTAACTGCCATCTACCCTTCCCTGCTGTGGATTTCTGTCAACTGATAGCATTTTCAGCACCAGTGAAGATTCAACTGACTTTGACAGCTCCGGGTACCAGATGTTTTGTCAATAAGAGAAACAAGTAATGAAGAAAAAAATAAGCATACATGCAGAATACTACAGAAATTTGTTTGATAAACTGCCAAAGCCATGTGGGTTTGCTCAATGGACAGAGGTTTTTGAAATAGGTATGCCCAGCCATTTATTTTTACCAGCTGAGGTGAGCTGTCTGTACACTCCACTAAATTTTCACAAGCACTGTGTGACAATTGAGACAACATAGTTTATCTTCCTGAGCCCTCTTTAAACGTATGAGAGGAACGAACAATGACCTGCAGTCAATTTGTTCAGTAACATGTCAAGCAAAAATAATCCATGAATACCTATAATCAGGAAATCACTTGCCATCTCCTTGCCAACCATACTTTATACCTAATTTGCTCAGTCCCGCCTGATGAGACTGGGCTCTTTAGTTTGCTTGTGTGAGGCCTGCAACTTTGCAAGGCATCTCATGTTTCACTGCCAGTCCTCGCTTATAGCGCCCGCAGCTGCTCTATAAATAGATTACATTAGCCTGTCACTGGTTAACTGCTGAGAAGGCTGCCAGTGGCTCTTTCACCACCTCAGAGCCGTTACACCTAGCATTGTACAGCTGCAGGATATACTAAACAGTTAGTTTTGCAATGCAATGCAATCTGTATTAATGAAGAGAGCTAATCATAAGCTTTCCACAGACACCAAACACATGCCATTTTATGACAACGGACCACATGCAGAGAAAGATAGAAGTCTCCCATATGAAGGAGCACACATGACCAATTCACTCTGCAAAGCATCACACCATCGTTTTGTACATGCTTGCATAACAAGACTGCAATTTTTTATGGCTGTAAACTATACATCATATGAAAAAGAAAGAATTCAACAATAAATTAAGCCTACCTCTGCAGATGTCAAACCAGGGAACAATCCACTGTCTTCGTTTCAAATGAAGTATTCCAAAGCAATGCAGGCCAAAGAATCTTTTTTTCCTCAACAATCAGTCCCATAATTTGCACAGAAAGGTTGGAATAGCATGTCAATGTCTAATTCAAAGGCATTTTCAGTTGCATGCTGACCACACTGTTCTGACTTGACCAATCCAACCTTTTTCTTCACATTAAAGGAACATAACTGAAAGTCACACATATAATCCATAGGTGAATGGTTCAGTTTGGATCTATACAAGATTCCTTTTTTTCTGGACAATTATAACTGGAAATTCTGGAGTTCAATTAGTCCAGCATGTAAGTACAGTCATTACATTTGCAGTAGTAGCCTTCGTCAGGAAGTACTTCACTTCGTATGTTTCCCTGGTTTGTGGCTGTGACCAACAGATTGGTTGGTCGACCAGGTGCATTCTGATTTTCAAACTGAAAGCACACACTGCAGTTGCGAATATCCAGAGTCGGTTCATAGCTCTGCCAAATGAGACTTGACTTTTCCACACAGTTTTTGGCAGCAGCAAGTGTGACAGTAGATGGAGCAGAAGTTAATCTCAAACCACATAATCTTCTGTAGCATTTCAAACAAAATGAAGTTGAATGCTTGTCTTCAGTCTTTTTCTACGTCAATGTTGTAGAATTTGGTCAAGTCCTTGGTGAAGTTAGAGCAGTTTCGCCTTTCTTGTATCATACTTCTTTGCTAGTCTTTCACCACACACTCTACACAACACTTTAAGTCTCCTGTGATGCTCGGCAAGTGAATGCTCCCTGCCACTTGTCACATCACTGGTGTGCTCCATTCCCAACCATTACTAAAAAAGGCTGTGACTGACATCTCTAAAATTAACTTCAATTGAACGACTGATTAATATTCTATAATTCTGGAAATTTTCACATCCACAAAAAATGGGTAGCCGAAGATATGGCTCCAACTAAATAGCAGAAAATATGGCTCTCCCCACTGAAATTTTGCAAAAACAAAGAGTGGTGCAGAGGCTGGAATATGGAGAGGCAGTTTCAAATTACGATGGGTCAGACACAGGGTCAGCCAAGAGACAGATAGTGCCGCAGCAGGCTTCCCGGAACCAAAGATGTTACTATACACTAAGATAGTTCACTCGGTTTCTGCGATGAAGCGCAAATAGTTACGTCCCCTTGGTCTGTCAGGCTGTCACCAAAGACTGTTGTAGGCTTGTTCAGGAGGCGCAGCGCTGAAAAGCGCTGCTCAGCGCTGGATGTGATTCACTCCTAAACAGCAATTTTGGGGCGTGATTCACTCAGCGCTGTGAATTACCAATCCGACGTGATGCAGACGATTTTGCATCACATTCAAAATGGCGTCTTCGATCCCGCACTGGCCGTCGATGCGTAAAATAACCCTCAGAAACATCATTTTGGAACTGGATCGGGCTTTATTTGCCCCAATCGCTTTGTATGTGCGAGTAATGGCAAGTAAGGATGACACAGTAGTGGACTTATTTAATGCAGAATACATTTAAACGTGCATAAACGATGTCTGTGGCAAAGAAAACACTTTCTTCGCGTCTATTAACACAACATGGAACGCAGATTTACCTCCCCTTTAACAAGTGAAGCGCTGCACTACATCTTAGGTGATCAGGAGAGGCAAAGAGCGCTCAATTGCCAACATGAAGCGCTCATGCAGCGCGTTGTACTCCTGATGACGAAGACAATGCAACGTGTGGAAAGACATTGGTATTCACTTTTCCTTACCCTGCCCTTCAGTACCGCGAGTACAGCAGGATAGACATTGATTGAGCGCATTCTGGATTCGTCTGCATCCCTAGTTTCGGAAACCTACCCTCTTCCAGACGTTGAGGTAAGTGAATTCTTTGCAATTATCCTCTGCTGCATGCTTTATGTATCATGTAGTTTGCAGAATGAGGAAATGCAAGCCGCCGAAGGTTGCAGACTCCTACTCATTGCTATTCTCGCTAGCGTCGAAAGACACGCGAAAACGGGGACGTAACTCTTCTTCTTCTTCTCGTTCGGTATGGTTAATGAATGTAGTCGTTTTCTCCAACTCGTCGCGGCTGCCATATAGTTTGGTCTGCAGGGGAGTTGGTGACGGCCACACTTCCCTCCTTTCTTCTTCAAGTAAGGGACAGGTCTGGATTATGTGTTCTGCTGTTTGGTCTTCCAGACCACATGCGCATGTTGGAGATGGTGCCAGCCTGTACTTTCGGTTCATGTGAGCATTGAGCCTGTTGTGGCTGGTGCGCAGCCTGATAAGGACGACCTGCTGCTCTCTGAACATCAAGTAGTATTCGTCTCTGTTTGTCCTCGGCCTGATCAATGCCTTGATGATGGTCTTTCGCTCACTAAATCCGTACCTCGCTCCGCGTAGTGCAAAAACAGCCGAGTGCGCGGTCTTAGTAATGCTGTCACGCAAGATAAAAAATAATTACAGCAGTGTCTCTGAGGGTCACCACTTCCTCAGGCAGGGCGCTAGCTAGCGAGAACTACATGTGCGGTCCTATGTTTAGACAAGGCGACAGAGCGGTCAAAAGTTAATGGGATGGAGACGTTCTGGCTGGAAAACATCAGATAAGAAGGGTACGCTGGATGAAAACGGTAATGAGCCTTGTCACCACAAACAGTGTCGCTGAGCATTGTTGGACTGTCCTGTCAAACTACTGAATAAAGGGTATGTGGATTAGGAATAAAATGGAGAGAGAACACCCACGTATGGGAGAGTTGAAGAAAGTGCGCCAAGTCGCATCATGTCTGCGGCTTCGCGCGACCGTCAAAAAGCAGGAGGTGATTTTTGCAGTGCCGTGAACTGCAGCAATGCCAGAAACAAGGAAAGCTGCAGAGGAAAATCTTTTTTCGTTTCCCTGCAGATGAGGAAAGGTGCCGAGTATGGGTAAACAATCGTCGGTGCGCAGACTTGCTGGGTAAAGAAGCCCAGCACTTGTACAAGGTCTGCTGCCTGTGTTCTGACCATTTTGAAGAAAACCAGTTTACGATGCCGGAAAAGAAGAGACTCAATTGGAATGCAATTCCAACAATATTTGATGTGCCCAATCCACCGAAGCCGATGACAACAAAGAGACCAGCTCCAAAAGACAGACCACAACCTGCACCTCCAAGTAAGAAAGAGAATTAGCTATGTGCTGCAAGTTCTGCAGACTGCCGCCAAAAACATGCTGGACACGAGACAGGGAGTTCAGGATCAGCTGATCCCAAGGATCGCGACAATGAGACACCACAATTAAGTGGCAATTTTGAAGAGAAAACTTACAAGAACCATCTGTACAGAAAAAAGAAGAGAGACAGGAACGAAAAAGAAAAACTACCAAGAAGAGACAAAGCTGCAGGACGACAAAATGCATTTACACACACAGAAAACTGGAAGAGAAATTATCATAATTTTTCAAACAAACAATTTCAAAACTTTCTTCATTGTTATTGATATAAAAAAATCTCCGACTTCGTAAAAAATCAGCTAAGACAATTTTTATGTTGCCCCGAAAACCTGTGACGTCTGTTAAAAGTATATGAACGCTTTGATTGTTCGTACGCGCCTGTGCTTTCTACCATCAAAACCATAGATTAGCTCAGCTAGCCCGGCGTTTGCAAGGGAGGTAACTCCGTCAGTGTAATCGCTTTCGATCATGAGAGCGAAGGAGTTAACTATCTTAGTGTATAGTAAGATATTTGCCCTAACTAAATAGCTCGATTCTGGCCTAGACGTAAAGCCATGCAGTATCTATGTATCAATTTCATTTGTTGTGTATACACCCAAAATGAAATTGATACATAGATACTGCACGGCTTTACGTCTTCATGTCATCACTGGGCAACCTGTTTTTGTCAAAAGGCAAAACTGCAACTAAAATGATAAGCTGTGTATATATGATGCTGCCACCAAGAGCACTTGTAAACTAGAGTTGAAAAGACAACAACCCCAGAATCTGGTCTGCTAAAAACCCAACATGCTCTAAAATCAAGTCAAGTTTTTCAAAAATCCACATCAAATAGAAAAACTTGTGGCAGAAAAACAAAGAACTTACTTTTCTCTGGCCTGCTTCAGTATCTCCTGCAAGCTACAACTAGTAAGAACATGCTCCACGTACTAATCATTAAACTGTGTCATTTCCGGGATTCCAATGAAGCAAGGAAACGTCTGAACTAAATAAAATGTTAAAAGCACTGCAACTCTGATATGAAATATTCTGCTACATTTTCATGTCAATGGAAACTGCATGAGGAATAAAAAATGTTGATGCTCAAAATAGTTTACCCTTTCTGCTTTCATGTGTGTGAGCTCTGTTCTCATTTTATCCTCCACACATACACTTGATAGGTAAACTATTAAAAACAAAAAACAAGTAGTGAAGTAGTGGTGGTGGTAGGGGAGAGGGGGGGAGTGGGGGGGGGGGGGGGGGGGGGGAGAGAGAGAGAGAGAGAGAGAGAGAGAGAGAGAGAGAGAGAGAGAGAGAGACAGAGAGACAGAGAGACAGAGAGAGAGAGAGACAGAGAGACAGAGAGAGAGAGAGATACAGAGAGAGAGAGAGGTACACAGAGAGAGGTACAGAGAGGCAGACAGAGAGGCAGACAGACAGACAGAGACAGACAGACAGACAGACAGACAGACAGACAGACAGACAGGCAGACAGACAGACAGACAGACCAACCGGACTGACAGGCAGACAGACAGACCGACTGGACTGACAGGCAGACAGGCAGACAGACAGACCGACTGGACTGACAGGCAGGCAGACAGGCAGACAGACAGACAGACAGACAGACAGACAGACAGACAGACAGACAGACAGACAGACAGACAGACAGACAGAAAGTCAGACAGACAGACAGACAGACAGACAGACACATGGAAGGTAATATTTAGTCATTTCACAGTTGGAAAAAAGTAGTTTTTTTTAATTCCAGAAAAAAACCTATCAATCAAACCCACAAAAAGTACAAATGACACAAAAGAATACTCATGATTGTCCTCCAGCAGATGTTAGTATGGATGAGATATCACTTATCAGCACTTTTGGATCATCTGGATCAACTTTCTTTCAAAAGTGGTTTATGATTTGATTATGGTTTGGTGGTTGGGGGAATGACACCTGTGACATTAAAATTATCCTGATTAAAATTATGCAGCTGCTTCATGCTGATATTGAACAGTGCACTTTCTCAATAGAACAGCAAGAGACAAGACCACAAAAAGAAAATGAATTAAGTAGCAAGCAGGCAGTGCAAAACAAGCAAATTCATACAAGCAGTGACTTAGCATGCAGAAAAAGCAATCAAAACAAGCCCAAACCAAAAAGCTGAGGCATGCATTAGTCAGGTAGTGGTGTGAAGCTGTGAGGAGGGATCAGGTCACTTTGTACCCATGTACTATATTGCAATGCACTGTACTACATTGTTTTGTCCTGCCCTGCATTGTGCAATGTTGCACTGTAAGGTGTCTTTAAAAAGTCTTTGTACATTGTGGAATCACAAAAAGGTACCAATCAACATAATTTTGAAGAAATTCATACATGCATTAAAGATTTCGTAAGGATACAAAATGACTTTCATCCATGCCAGTGATCACAAGTCATTGGAAACAAGCAGTCATATGAGGCATGCAAATAGCAACCTCTGCAGCATGTAATATTATACCTGTGTTTGTTGCCCTCTTGGCAGAAGTGATGCTTGCAAAGTGCCTTTTGCCTGTCTTCATCTGAGCCCTCTGTTTTCTGCACACCTGTTTGCTGAGGGCACGGGGTTGCAGGGGGAGAGCGGGCCTCGTTGCCTTGGCACCCACTGCCCAGTCCTTGGCCGTAGCGGCGTCCAGCAGCTCGTCGTCCTCATTGCCCTCGTCGTCAGAGTACAGCTGAATCATTTCGACATCAGAGTCTTTGCCACAGAGGTCGCTTCCTTTGTCCTCCTCGCCTGAAGCGGGCCATCTGTGGCCGCTGTCTCCAACACACTGATCACTCGAATCAGGGGTCGGGCTTTGATTGCGACTAGCGTCCAGGTGAGCCGACTCAACGAATTTTCCGTCCTCCTCTCGAGCACTTGATACCTGTTTCTGGGCAGAACCACAACTCGCTGAGGTGTCTGTCTCGTTAGTTGCCGATACCGAACCCTTGCGCAAAGCTGCCCATTCGTGGGATGAAGGCTCAATCGATTCTTTGTTCGAGTCGCGCCTGATCACAGCGTGGGACGGCCCGACAGCGAAGGCCGCCTGCCTCTTTGTGCGCGGTGCCACCTGGAATTGCGCGGCGTCGGGCTGTGCATCAGTGTGCAATTGTTCGTTCGGCTGAGGCAGCGCGAGTTCAGTCGAGACTGAATTCTCCCTACCTGCAGGTACCAAAGGAACCTGACTTTTTCCTTCCTCGGCATCGGAGCCATCGGTAAGTCGTGAGTCGTCGCACGCGTGGGGAGCTTCACTTCTTACGTTTTCGGGTAACACGTGCTCGCCAGCAGCCGAAGAGCTAGCGTTGGAGGGAAACCCCCTGCGAGTTTCTGAATCGCTAGTTTTTCCACCGCTTCCGTCCACTTTTCGTTCGCTCCCCTGCGTTTTTGGCGATAGAGAACGAATGTTTATCTCGTCTGGCTTCGGTTCTTCACACACGCTCGTATCACCAAACGCCTCTCGAGATTCCCCCTCGAGGGCAGTGGAGGTACTAAATGCGACGTCGTTGGTGAGCTCTATTCTCCCAGAAAAATCACCTGTCGTTTCCGCACCGCTGCCCGGCCGCGTCTGCCTCGGAGTTTCGTGTGCACTGCTCGAATGAACGTCTAGCCCATGAAACGGGCCCTTGTATCCTGCGTCAAGCTGCAGGCCGCCTGTCTCGTGTTTTCCGTGATTCGACGGCTCTTCGCCTGCAACGAGTGGAGGAAATACACAGGAAGACATGTGTTGCGCTTTATTGCTCGAGGGTGCTGGGGCTTCATGGAATTTTTCCTTGTCTGAGCGAGAAGCAATCGCCGTTTCGCTGAGCGACGAATTTTCTGGTGACACTCCACCTCTTGTCTCCGAATGTTGGGAGCATTCGTCAGCGGGCGAAGTCGCAGGGTTAAAAGACTTCGGTCCTGCCATGGAGTGATCGGTGGCGTCATTCTCGTCTCCAGGGATATCCATACCTTCGTGGCTCGCGTCACCGTCGACTTCTGTTCTCTTCACATGAGCTTCAGTGGTAACGAGTCGATTGATGTCGCCATCATCTTCCAGTACATTTCCTTCGGTGTCAGTGTCTGCCGGTGCTTCGTCCCAATTGGAGGCATTCACTTCAGCTTTCTGTGATAAGACTTGCGACTGCAAAGCGGATCTTTGAGTCCCTTCTGTATTCAGCGCGCCACACAAAGATGTTTTATCATTGGGTGATTTTCTCGAATATACCTGCGGTTCCACATCGGGTGTTTCGCGCTTTTCTCCTCCCTCTAGGTCGGTGCCTGAAGATTCCAAATCATTGAATTTCGATGCAGTGCCAGAACTGGCTGTCTCGGGGTCCTGGCAAAGACCACGGGTCATCTCCATGACATCCAAGGAGTCTGCACCTTCCACAGTATCTATGGCGTAGCCTTCTCTGCTCCGCTCAGTCGACCCCCTGGTTTCCTCCGATGCGTTCCTTCCTTCACCACCCTCTCGTGGTCCTCCAGAAGCTACAGACGATCTCCTCTGATGAGAGGAGTCTGACGGGGAATCATTCCCAACACTAAATGTCGACACGGGAGACAAACCCATGTAATACATTTCAATGTCTTCCAGATCTTCAAGGAGGCTACGTTCTGCAGCTCCCTTGCCGGGCGACGTGATGTTCAGCCGTGGATTTTGGGGCTCCCTCTCTGTCTTGCTGGCCTGGGTCCTGTCGACACGAGGTGAAAACCATCTTGTCCCTGGAGCCTCTCTACCTCTGCTTCTCCCTGTGCTTGCATGTGGGTGGTCTCTTCGCGGCTCTGTCCTCCTTTCCCTTCCCTGTGAAGATGCGGGCGTAACGTGGCTCCGGTATTCTCTATTTCCGTCTCCATATGGGCGAGGGTTTCTGCTTCTTCTTTCCTCTTCAGTTGCTTCGCTTGCTCTGTGAAAATCACATCTGCTGTCTGAACTCCAATGTGATCTGCCCTCGTGATCGCGACTCCTATCCCAGTTACTTCTTATCCTGTTTCTAACATTTCTCTTGACTGGGCAAGGGTGGTGTATGGGGCCTTCAGCGTGAGGCAAATCATCAGGAGGTGGGGACTGCATGTCTGTCCTGTGCTGTGAATACCTTTGAGTTCTTGCTAGTCTGTATCTCAAGTCCATTTGTCTCTCATATCTCAGGTTTCCACCTTGGTAGTCATATGTTGCAGAATGATGTCGTGAATCCCTTCTATCCTCTGGCTCTTTTGTCCTGGGTTTCCAGTCCAACTTGTGTCTATGTTCATCAAAGGCAAAATCCTGATGCAAAGAGTCTCTTTGCTTCTCAGTATCATCACTTGCACGTCTCCAGTCCATCTCCAACCTGTTGTCATCAGAGGAAGTGTCATGGTGTGCCAAATTCTTCTGACCCCTGTAATCTCCAATCTTGATTCTCATTTCCATTTCATGACCAGGTTCATTATAGGATTCATCAGAAGAGAGAAAGTTTCTCTGTCTCTTGGGGCCCCTGATCATATGTCTCAGGTCCATCTGATGTCCAAGTTCATCATATGGTTCATCATGGTGCTGAGAGTCCAACTGGCTGTCTCCAACTATGTGTCGCAAGTCATCTACAGGTTCATCACGAGCATGTGTGCTGTGCATAGCATTCCAGTTCAATTCATTCTCCTCCTGGACATTAACTCTCCATCTTGAGAGCCTCTGTCTGGTATTTCCCCATTGTCCCTCATCATCCATTCTATCAACGAGGTCCCTTCTTCTCTCAATGTCACATCTCAGATCTTTGGGCTGCTGATTTTCATACCTCCAATCCCCTTCCGTAACCTCAGCCCCTCGATTCAGACCTCTAGCAGGCCTTTCAGTGCCATGCTTCCAAATGCTTCTCTCACTATCTTCATATTTGTTATCAATGTGCTGATATATCTCTGGTTCTGGTCTTTCCCTGCCTGGTCCTCTGTTATGGGCATCCTCATCTCTTCTCAAATTCCTAGATCGGGGTAGTGCATCTCTTCCACCTGGCCTCCTCCCCACTTGACTATGATGCCCCTTGCTAAGCAGTTTATTTGCTGAAACATACAGGCCTCTCCCAGAATTGTGTTGGACAGACTGGGAAGAAGCACTGCCTTCAAAACTGCCACAGGACTCTTCCCAACAAGTATTTCGGTCCCCTGACTCAGGTCTTTCCCTGGTCCTGGCCCTTGCACTGGGAATATTGCTGCAAGACCCAATCACCTGGACAGGTCCATTGTAGGGTATGATGATTCTGGCACGATCTGCATCCCTCTCCTCAGATTGCCCAGATGGACGTTTCCTCACAATGCTTGACCTAGCCTTCTGGAAAGGCTGACGGTATTCCATGTTTGGAGATAGAGAGAGTTTCAGAAATGTTAGTCACTGCTGAACATTTCACACAAGGTCTGGGCATAACATTTTATGGAATTATCAAATTTACTGCAAAACCTTCAACATTCAGTGGTGTTTGCAATGAGTGTCACTTCCTTGCAGTCAGCAGTATCACACTAACCATGGGCAGACAATGCTGCTCATCACTGAGTCCATTTTTCCATACTCACATGCAGTGAGTGAACATTGTCCTCTCTTCAGTTTTTGCATACAGATGGATTCACAATGATGTATGGGAATTCAGGGAAACAAGTCTGATGATAGGCTTGATAGAATTTAAAGAGTTGACAATCATTTGATGATTTATCTCAAAGCCCCTCTATGCCAATTGGTCAGTCAAAAAAAAAAATGATGCTGGTGCAAGCAAAGAGGCCAACTGAAAATAAGTAGGTAAACTAGCCCAGACAGAAGCTTCAGTACACCATGAGTGCAAAATGTTCATGAATGAAGTCAACTGTTGACAGTGACAGGTTTCTCTGGAACATCAGTCTCTCCACAGTCAGATAAAAATCGCAGTCTTGAATCTTTGTCTGGCAAAGGTGGCTCAGTAGCTCATGAAGAGTGTCAGGTGTGGGAAAATTTGATTCACTGCAAATCAATTAAAGAAAAACTCAAATTAGACGTTCATTTCCAGCATATGCCTTGGACATGAAATACCAGTGATGGGAATGAATTTGGAAAAAGGGAGACAGGCTCAAACATGTCTACCACAATCCAAGAAGCTGCAGTAAGGAGTAGCTGATACCAGGCCAGACCATAATAGGTTCACTCCAGCCTACACAATACCCACATGCATCCATTACCAGTGCTACATGTAAACAGGGTACCCACTACAGGAAGCTTTCATAATCAGATGGGAAAAAATCTTATGAAATCATGATTGAATCAATCTTATCAAATTTTTTCACTTTGAAAATTGAGGACTTAAACATAAAACTGAATGGACAGACCTGGATTTTTCTTTATCCATGACATAAAAATCTTGATATTGATCTAGCAGTCTGCAAAGAATTATAGGATTCTCTCTGTCATACAATATGCATGAAAATTTCCAACAGGCGTGTATCTAATAGAGACAAAACCACCATCTCCAGTGAACGTTAATGAGAAGACATAGCTTTTATAGCAAGCCTTTGTCCAAGGAACATTTGATCATGGTTTTGCCCTTTCTGTATATGTCCCTGTGATCAAATATTCAGTTGCATGAATTCATAAATTTCTGTTCAGCAATGTATTCATGTTCTGTCAAAGAAATGAAGTAGAACTATAATTTGGGCATAACACAGATCATACGAGCACAGAGAGATCAGTTAATCCTCACAGTCAAAATACAAGAGCATTTCCAACACTGTTGACAAGTTTGGGAGTAAAATGCAGGTGAGACCTGCCTGCTGACAAGGTGGTGGAGTTGTTGCAAGTGGAAAAAGATTCCTAGAGTGACCATGAGTCAGAAGATTTTCTTTACAAGGAACAGATAAAAGTTTGCCATCATAATATTCAGAAGAAACAGGTGGCAATTCTCTCTTGTTGAGATTAGTGGAGTATATTCAAATATTTTTAAATCTTGCGAGAACAATAATAGCATTTTTGTCTTCTTCACACTATTCCCATGTGATTTGTTTCTCTTTCATTGCACTGATGTGCTACTTTTGATTTGCTTAAATAATAATAATTTGACTCATAATTTCAAATGCTTAGGACATAGTCTGACATGGTTTGAACATTTGGTTAAATTCAATATGCATCATTTTTTAGAGTGTATTCATTCAATGCATATGTAAAGAAAAAAATCAATAATTTGTATGCAACAATTTTATAATTTTGTTGTTTTTATCAATTAAAATAACACTATTAAAGATTTGTAATTTATGACATTGTGTTTATGTACTTTAAACAAAAATGTAACTTATATACTGTTATTGTTAATGAAAATTGAAAGTATAGTTTTTTCTTAATGTGGCGTATCTTTCTTCATGTGAGCCAGACACAGAAACGGTTGAATAGAAAACAAAATGAGAAATGCAAAGAAACCAACAACAAGTCCATTACATTGTCACCCACAGTCAGTGAAATTCATTTGCATCATTGAGGATTCAATTGACTGTGAGAGAAATCACTAGATGTGTTGTTATCATGGAGGCAGGAAGGTAGGGTCTGGCCAGGGCTCATGCACAACACCACAGACTTGTTTGTCTAGTGACTGCATATTCTACCCTTGTTTCCACAGACTCCATGCATCTTGGTTTGGGCTGTAGTCTCACCTTCAGCAACATGGGCAAATGCATTCAAAACCAACTGACCAGCATGAATTTGACTGCTAAAACACTGCTGGATTCTTCACTGGACAAAGGCTTCATATTACAGTAATGCTCTGCCATTTCTTTCGCTAGCTATGGTGGCTTACCTCTCTAAAAGACATACAATCCAAGAAACTTTGATGCTCAGTATGCAACAGAGATGAATAATGTTGATTCATTTCTAAAGGAAAGCATCTTCAGTTATCCACATCCTGCACCATGTGTGTTATAAGACAAAAATAGGAGAATAGGGATTTGTCATACCAAAACTCACTCACACACACACACACACACACACACACACACACACACACACACACACACACACACACACACACACACACACACAGAAACACAGAAACACAGAAACACATATCATGATAACCCCCTACCCCAGCCAACCTCTTCCTCTTCATAAAAAAGTTATCACTTGCAGGGAAATGAACTATTTTTACTATCCACCTAAAACCTATACTGGACCCAACACAACAGCCTCTGTGTGAATTGCCCAACTATTTCAGTTCTGCTCATTATTCAACAGCGGAGCACAATGAACAAAAACTCTTATTACAGCTTCTCTGGAAGCAAGGTAGAGAAGCATATAGTATACACATGTACATATACAAGTTTTATTCCTTTTGTTCTTTTCCCTCTTTTTCAACTGTTCTGAGTAATTTCCCTGAAGGTGCTGTGAGATTTGGCCATGGGGAGAAAATAAAGAAAAGTTTCTTTGAACTAACATGATACACAACAATAAATTGTAACCAAGGCTACACAAATCTGGTGAGGCTTCCAGTGTAAAACATCAAACATACATCCACTACCATAACAATCAAAGCAGACACAGAACTAAATGAAAATTTTCAACACAACAGACATGAGAAGATGAAATTGTTTTGTGATTCATGATTTGTCAAGAAGGGATGACACAACATGTGCTCCATACAAAAGGATCTGAACCCACTAGACATGCAGACAATATGGATGAGAAGTACCACTACATAAAAACTTACCATCTTGCCACTCCCTGTCATGGCAACTGTTTTCCTGTGAGATGTCACCTGCACATTTGTCACCTGGAAAATGAAGACAGTTGATTGTAATATATTATCAAATATATTATATAGGCTTGCTGCAGCGAGTGAAATCTACATGAGAAATGTTCTCGGCCCCACACCTATTAGCAGTTTTTGCTTGAAGAGGAGATCAAACACTCTCTACAAACACGGCCAGTCCTTGTAGTCCTCGGGTCCCTCCGCCAGTTTCACCAAGATGGTTGCTACAGATGAAGCCTTGTCCTGCCTCTGGCCATCTGTTTCAACGTTGACTACTTGATGATTCATGGCCAGAAGCAAGCTTGGTTTCTGGTCCGAAGTGAATTTCCTTTCCATGGCCATGACCTCTTAGTTTCACTGTGTGATTAAACAAAATTATATCCTCATCACTGACAGAGTTTTTGCTTCATGTTGGTCAGTGACATGTCATCATTGCCTGGCCCCCACTCCCAAGCATGGACAAGAGGCAAATAATCGCGTTGTTCTTCACCTTGAGGGCACCGTCCAATTTCAGGCCCGACCTGTCCTCCAGGAACTCTAGCTCCTTGTGGAAAAAACTGGTCAGCCCTTTTCCCTTTCCCTTGGCTTGGTAATCAGCCTCAGATTTTGCCTGTGCTGGCTATCCAGGCTGCTGCAACAGTTGCTGCCACTGCTGCAGTTACTGCTGCTGTTGCTGCCACTGCAGCAGTTACTGCTCCTGTTGCTGCCACTGCAGCAGTTACTGCTCCTGTTGCTGCTGCTGCTGCAGTTACTGCTGCTGTTGTTACTGATTCCTTTGTTGTTGCTGCTGCCATTGTTGTTGCTGCTGCCATTGTTGTTGCTTCTGCTATTGTTGTTGCTGCTGATTCTGCTTCTCGTGCCCCCCCCCCCCCCCCCCCCCCCCCCCCTTCTCCTCCTCCTCTTCCTCCTGCTACTGCTGCTGTTTCCATTGTTGTTGCTGTTGTTGACTCCTTGAAATGGCATTGTAGAAGGGGAAAAGAGGGCTGGGTGGATGCAGCCAGAATGGATAGACAGGTAGACATGGCCTTACAGAGACTGAGAGAGTTGCAATCTCTGGTACATTCTGCAAGCATCATACTGCCTAGACAGTTGATAGAGTAATGGCACTCAGCAATCTCATGCACTCTCAAGCTAATGCACAAACAGCTGTGTCTGACAGAATCTGCTGCAACATTGGACATTTGGAGGCTCAATATATATTAAACAAGAAGGGCAAAGCCCATACGACTCACATGCTTGACCTTGACCTTTATATGACCTTGACCTTCAGGTGACCTTCAAGGTCAAGGTCAAACAACTAAACCTACCAATGACATCATACACTAAGAAATGCTTTACACATTTTTCCTACCAAAATACATGTGACCTTGACCTTGGGTCAAGGTCATCCAAGGTCATGCAACACAAAGCTGTTAATTCAAGACATAGGAAGCACAATGGTGCTTATTGGCACTTTCTACCATGAGATATAGTCACTTTTAGTGGTTCACTACCCCATTTTGGTCACATTTCATAAGGGTCAAAGTGACCTTGACCTTGATGATATGTAAACAAATGTGTCTCATGATGAAAGTATAACATGTGCCCCACATAATTATTAAATTTGAAACAGTTATCTTCCATAGTTCAGGGTCAAGGTCACTTCAAAATATGTATACAATCCAACTTTGAAGAGCTCCTGTGACCTTGAAGCAAGGTCAACCAAACTGGTATCAAAAGATAGGGCTTGCTTTGACCTATATACCACTTGTAGCTAAGGTCGCCATTCTCAATAACGTGGGAGAAAATTGGGAAAATGTAAAAATGACTGTTTTTGAGACCACATTTATGGCTCCTGTGACCTTGACCTTGAAGCAAGGTCAAGTCACTATGTATGTTTTTTGAGGCCTTGTCATCATACACCATCATGCCAAATTGGGTGTTGATAGACTTAATAGTCTCCGAGAAAAATCCAACGTTTAAGTTTTTTACGCCCGGACGCCCGGACGGACGGACGAAACGGCTCAGTACATAGACTCACTTTTGCTTCGCATGTGAGTCAAAAATGAAAGAAAGAAAAAGCAGTAAATTTCAAGTTGTTATTGTGTGTAAAAATCTGATAAGATTGTCCTTATGACAAACAACCAGTCAATCCACTACAAAGTATAGTCTTGATACCGGAGCTCTCTGTTGAGAAATCTGCACTGAAAATGTTCAGAAGTGTCGACACATTGTGAAAAAAAATACAGCTGAGTTAAACCATTTCATGCTTCGAACTCCCAAAGCATTCACACACATGCACACACGCAGACACAAACAAACACACACACACACTCACACACACACACACACACACACACACACACTCACACACAAATATCCACACACACACACACACAGGTATACCCATGTGATGGGGTGGTCTGAAGGCTGCATGTAGGCAGGCTTCCCTGTGAGGAAGAAGAGGAGCACATTCGGTGCTTCCAACACTTTATTTTCAGCCTGTGTTGTCTACCCAGATGGTAGCAGGTCTGTCTTAGCATGCACTGCCGCCTCTATTTATTGGGATGGACAAGAGTAGGCACAAAGAGGGAACCGGAAGGGTTCACTTCCGGAGGACTTTCAAAGGACAGAAGTTCTCTCTTCCCCAGAAAGAGAGAAAGAGGAGAGGGGGTGGGGGGGAGTAGCGATGGAGAAAAACAGGGGGCGGAGAGGCGTGGGAAACAGGGGGTAGAGCCGTAGGTGGGTGCTGAGAATCTGGCCGCTCCTAAAGCTGACCTCTTGGAGACAAAACATGCCAGCCAGCGTCTAGCCCAGCGCCGCCAGAGGAGAGATGGAGTGGCCACAGCAGGAGACAAGGGGAGCTGAGAGAGAGAGAGAGAGAGAGAGAGAGAGAGAGAGAGAGAGAGAGAGAGAGAGAGAGAGAGAGAGAGAGAGAGAGAGAGAGAGAGAGAGAGAGAGAATAAGTTACATGGCAAGGGATCGATAAAAATGAGAGCAAATAATTCAGTAGGGAGGGATTTCCTCTTGGTTACACCCACATACACACACAAATACACACACACACACACACACACACACATATATATACACATAAATATACACATAAACATGCATGCACACATACATGCACACAAACACACACATGCATACAAACACACACAAACACACACAAAACTACACACAAATGTGCATGCACACACATGTACACAAACACCCACATGCACACCGACACACATACATACATGCACACACACACACTGTCACACACACACTGACACACACACACACACTATCACACACATACACTGTCACATACAGTGTCACACACACACACTGTCTCACACACACAGTCACACACACTGTCTCTCACACACAAACTGTCACACACACACACACTGTCATACACAGTCTCTCACACACACACACACACTGTCACACACACACACACAGTCACACACACACACACACACTATCACACACACACACACACACTGTCTCACACACACTGTCACACACACACACACACTGTCACACACACAGTCACACATACACATTGTCACACATGGATTACAGTCTCACACACACACTGTCACATACACAGTTACAGAGTCACACACACACACACACACACACACACACACACACACACACACACACGCGCGCACACACACACACACACACACACTGCCACAAACACACACATTGCCCATTTATTAGATTGGCAGACTCTGCAAAAGATAGTGGGTATCAATATGAAATTTTCACTACCTGTGGTGGAGAAGCAGTCATCACAGTATACTATAAAAGAAAACTGGTTTGCAACATTGCTTAACCTATTAAGAGTAATACTAATTTTTCAGCAAAAAACTTTACCGTGAAGTGTTGTTTCTAACTTAATAGCTTCACTTGCAAAAACCTGTTAAAGACTTTATCAAAGATATTTTTAAACCTTATAATTACACTTAATTTCTTTAGGATAAAGATATACACACACCCTCAGCCACCACCACCCCCATAAAAAAAAATCTTAATTCATAAGGCCAAAAGAAAATATGGTTGTGATGACAGTAACCGAACAAACTCCATTTTTTTGTGCCGACCTTAAATTTTTTTTTTCCATTGTGTGAAAAAAGAGAGAGGATAAACAAAGAACTGCATGCTGTCCCATCTTTCCTGCCCTATGAGCACTCAGGGAGTCCATGAGTTACATTTAACTCTTAAGGTCCTGTAAGTCATTCACATGTTTCATTCCCCAGTCCTGTAAGGATTATGCAATTTGCAGAAGAAAAAAATCAGTCAAGTAACAGCCACGTGGGGTGGGCAGCTTTGAGCAGTACAAGATTGAGCAGGGTGGGCAGTAATGAGCGGTACAGGATCTTAAGTGTTAAAAACACGTTTTCAGCGAAAGAGAAACATGATTTGTGTTCAATCTGGCCTCTTCTATAAATACAAAACTATATAAAATTATTTTTTGAAGTCCTGGCCAACTTACCTACTCTGCATCCTACTCTACATTTTTTTGCCATGTTACCGTAACCACACTTTTTTTTTTTTTTTTTTTTTTTTTTTTTTTTTTTGGGGGGGGGGGGGGGGGGGGGGGGGGGGGGGGGGGGGGGGGGGGGGGG
>JAWQFJ010008500.1:30000-85682 GCA_034096865.1 Theodoxus fluviatilis | reverse complement strand
CCCACCCAGTTAAATACACATACCACATATTAAAAGCGCTCAGAAGCTAAGCACTCAGGAGCATATTAGTCTACAATGGAGAACAACTGAACCACTGGGTCTGGAACGCAAGCAGCGTAAAACAACATCAGGTAATTATCACAAAGCAGGGAAAATACACCGCAAATAAGGTACAACAAAACCTTAAACAACAAAAACAACGCAATCAAGCCCTTGCAGGGGGGATTAACTGCACACGCACACCTATTCCTATCGCGCGAGGAACTGTCCGCAATTAGCCGGGCTCGCAGTTAAGGAGCCCAGGCCTGCGTGAGGCGTGCGTGAACTGGCTATCTGCGAAACAAGTCCATACCTCCCCCCCCATCAAACGATGGAAAGAAATGGACTACACGAAAGGCTCATGCGTAAAGCGGTACGCTCCCACAAGGCGTCCCTCGTGAACGGAGCGCCCGACAGTGCACATGAGTTCGAAAAATGCAAAAATAAATTAGCTCTTTGTTTCCTTCAAAAGCGCAACTGGGTGTAGCGAGTCGTGGAGGGTGACCGGCACATGACAGTGTCTGAACCACACCTCCCTTCCGCCACAAGGGCACGAGTCGCTACAACCGTTGCTAATTTATAAAAGACAGGGATGATAGACATAGGATATGGTCGCCTAGTCGTCATTGAACGAGCTGAGTGCGCGCACTCCCTAGGCAGGCCACGTGAAGGAAGTCAAGAGAAAATAAAATCTTCTCAGAACTGGAGCAAGGCTTGCTCAAAATAAAGACAGCAAGGCGAAAAAACTACTGAAATAGCATGTTACGAATAGAAAAAACAAAACAATCAAAGGCCGATCAACAGCTAGTGTGTGCCCTCGCTGAGATAGTGCACAAAGCTGGCTTTGGGTGAAAAAATCAAAGAATATAAACTCGCACTGCATGTTTGTTTCATACAGAAAAAACTAAACAATGAAAAACCGGCACTTACCAGTGTGCACCCTGCGCAAAGTGCACCAAGCTGGTCTTGTGCAACCAAAAGAACAGCAAAGCAGTGCAAGTTTCTACACAAAAAACAAGACAATGAAAAACCAATCAACCCCAGTGGGCACCCTCTGCGCTGGCACACAGCACTAGCAGTGGGCGGAGAAAATAAATCATAGGAAATAGAAATGCGAAAGCACAGCAATACACAGGACTGCAGTGAATTCACATAGAAATGAGGAGAAGTGAATATGGGCGAATGAGAGGCAGAAGCACCATTATCTACCTCTCGTGAGAGGCAGAAACACTATTGTCTGCATCTCATAAGGAGCAAAGACGCTATTGCCCCTATTTCCTCCTCCCTAGTGCAGGAGTGACCATGTGGGCTGAGCGAGAGCATTCTCCCTCACTCATGACAGCCTCACAAAATGTTCCTTGCATAGACCGTGCACACCCAATCCATACTTCGAGGCACGCCTGTCACTCACGATGAACCGAGTTCTCAGCACCCTCTGTCATGCTAGCACTTCTTCAAAAAATATTCCTTGCATACACCGTGCGCCCACAATGCATACTTCGAGGCACACCTGTCACTCATGGTGAAACGAGTTCTCAACACCCTCTGTCATGCTAGCACTTTTTTCATATGCAGCGCGGACAGACCCCGGACGCCCCATTCATGCCTGGCATGGATAGCCCCGTGTAGCCAAGACATACATATACGGCATGGACGACTCCGCGATGCCTCTTTCACTCAATCACTGCTAGCATTCCTTCCTCACACAGCGTGGACAGACCCCGGACGCCTCATTCATGCATGGCATGGACAGCCCCGTGTAGCCGAGACATTCACACGTGGCCTGGTCGAAACTCCGAGATGCCTCTTACACTCAGCGGTAGGATAACCTCGTTTCACCCACTCTCACTGCACCCTCTGTCACGCTAGCACTTCTTCCACACGGGGCGTGGACAGACCCCGGACGCCCCATTCATGCCTGGCATGGATAGCCCCGTGTAGCCAAGACATACATAATACGGCATGGACGACTCCGCGATGCCTCTTTCACTCAATCACTGCTAGCATTCCTTCCTCACACAGCGTGGACAGACCCCGGACGCCTCATTCAAGCATGGCATGGACAGCCCCATGTAGCCGAGACATGCACACGTGGCCTGGTCGAAACTCCGAGATGCCTCTTCCACTCAGTGGTGCAAGCTCCGAGTGTCTCTCTCATCCCACGCATTTTATTTCAATGCAATGCATTTTTTCTCACACAGGACAATCCCTCCCACACAGGGCATTTTCTTCTGCAAAGCACTGCCTCTACAAAGAAAGCATTTTCCCAAACAAGGCATGTCACTATCAAACAAAGCCTTCCTTGCAGATGAAGCATCTGCCTTTCAAAGAAAGCATTTTATCACACAAGGCATGTTCCTATCAAACAAAATATTTTCTCCACAAAGAAAGCATTTACTCAAAGCATGTTACTATCAAACAAAGCATTTTCTCTACAAAGAAAGCATTTTCTCAACCAAAGCATGTTACTATCAGACAAAACCTTCCTTGCAGATAAAGCATTTGCCTTTCAAAGAGAGCAGTTTCTCTAACAAGCATGTTACTACCAAACAAAACCTTCCTTGCAGATAAAGCATTTGCCTTTCAAAGAGAGCATTTTCTCAAACAGAGCATGTTACTATCACACAAAACCTTCCTTGCAGATACAGCATTTGCCCTTCAAAGAGAGCATTTTCTCAAACAAAGCATGTTTCTATCAAACCAAATATTTTCTCCACAAAGAAAGCATTTACTCAAACAAGGCATGATACTATCAAACCAAATATTTTCTCCACAAAGAAAGCATTTACTCAAACAAGGCATGATACTATCAAACCAAATATTTTCTCCACAAAGAGAGCATTTACTCAAACAAAGTATGATACTATCAAACCAAATATTTTCTCCACAAAGAGAGCATTTACTCAAACAAAGTATGTTACTATCACACAAAACCTTCCTTGCAGATAAAGCATTTGCCTTTCAAAGAGAGCATTTTCTCAAACAGAGCATGTTTCTACCAAACCAGATATTTTCTCCACAAGGAAAGCATTTACTCAAAGCATGTTACTATCAAACAAAGCATTTTCTCTACAAAGAAAGCATTTTATCAAACAAGGCATGTTACTATCAAACCAAATATTTTCTCCACAAAGAAAGCATTTACTCAAACAAAGCATGTTACTATCACACAAAACCTTCCTGGATCTGTTAATTTGCATAATGGTGCCATCAGTGAAGCACTCTCTGCTGCTACCTCTAAATGGGGCACTGAGGCCTGCCTGCCTGGGATTTGGTAATTTGCATAATGGTGCCAGCAGTGAGGCACTCTCTGCAGGGGAAAAAAAACCCCCCTTTTTGCCTGTTCTGGGGCCACCGTGACCTATGACCAGGCATGGCACCACCTCTGGCCTAGCTGTGCCAGGCACTGGACCGGGCAGTGCAGAAAGGTCATTCTAGACAATGTACTATCACACTCCCATTGCAAGGAAAACCACACTTGCAACAAAGCATTTTTACAGAAACATAGTTGCTCTTACACAAAGCATTTCTCATTTTAACCAAGGGCTTTCTTGCAAAACACTCTCACAGAAACAAAGTTTCTCACACACAAAGCATTTTTCATTTTAACCAAAGCCTTTCTTGCAAAACACCCTCACAGAAACAAAGTTTCTCCCACACAAAGCATTTTTCATTTTAACCAAAGCCTTTCTTGCAAAACACTCTCACAGAAACAAAGTTTCTCTCACACAAAGCATTGTGCATTTCAAGCAAAGCCTTTCTTGCAAAATACTCTCACAGAGACAAAGTTTCTCTCACACAAAGCATTCTTCATTTCAACCAAAGCCTTTCTTGCAAAACACTCTCACAGAAACAAAGTTTCTCTCACACAAAGCATTGTGCATTTCAAGCAAAGCCTTTCTTGCAAAACACTCACACAGAAACAAAGTTTCTCACACACAAAGCATTGTTCATTTCAAGCAAAGCCTTTTGTCTGGGGATAGGGCATTTGCTTTCAAACAAAGGGCTATCCCCATACAAGCAAGTTCTCTCACTCGAAACACCTTCTCCTATTTAAAAAAGAAAGAAAAAATTTTCTTCTATGCCATGTTCCCCTCTCTCTATCCCACGCATGGCCCACGAACTCAAAGCTAGCGACGACGCCAGTTTGGTAGGAACCGCCTTCGCCCATGGAGTGGCCATTATCCGCCATTACTGGGCAATGCCACCCTGTGCGCGAGTACAAGACAGGCGCAGGCCATGACCGAAGGCACGCAGGTTCTGCTAAGAGTTCGTTCACGCGACCTGGGGAGGGAGGGGAAAAACCGCCTGTAGAGCTAGTGTCGGTGGGCTAACCCCTGGCAATGGCAGGCACCCGAGTCACACCGACTCTCGCCATTAGGCACCGCGAGGCTGTCTGCTAGCCTGGTGGTGCCATGCTCGGCCCGCATGGCACCGGCGAGCACTCGGTCGAGTAATCATGCTTACACGGTAACGGTTACAATACAGAGACAGAAAGCATGGTGCACTTACCTTAATCCAGTGGTTGTGGATGCGCTTCCTGCCCGCCTCGATCTCTCTCTGCTCGCCCAACTGTCTCTCTCGCCTTTGCTCTCTCTCTCGCTCTCCTCTCTGGCCTCTCGTGCCCTCTCAAGCCTCTGGTCGCCGGATAGAAGAAAGACTGACCGCTTGACCCATACTTAAATACCCCGGCAGTGGACGATACCACGTGACCTCGCGGCCTCAGGGAGATCACTCCGGACTCCCTACCACAGTAATTACACCAACTCATAATCATCATACCCCTAGACTGCGAGGTTGGGCTTGTAACATTAGTAACACGACTTGTATGAAGGCAGCCAGCCCTTTTCTTGAGAACGTCCTGACTGCCTGAGCTCACGACTTGTATGAAGGCAGCCCTTTCCTTGAGAACGTCCTGACTGCCTGAGCTCAGACTTGTATGAAGGCAGCCCTTTCCTTGAGAACGTCTTGACTGCCTGAGCTCAGACTTGTATGAAGGCAGCCATTTCCTTGAGAACGTCCTGACTGCCTGAGCTCAGACTTGTATGAAGGCAGCCCTTTCCTTGAGAACGTCCTGACTGCCTGAGCTCAGACTTGTATGAAGGCAGCCATTTCCTTGAGAACGTCTTGACTGCCTGAGCTCAGACTTGTATGGACGCAGCCATTTCCTTGAGAATGTCCTGACTGCCTGAACTGTCATTCCCGGAGAATCACGCGCCTCATGCCGCGACAGGTGCAGGGCTCTGCTGATGTATTGGCCTTTGCCTTCATCTTCTGTCTTATGACTGCCACCACCGCCACCACCACCACCACCACCACCACCACCACCACCACCACATCTGCCACCACTACCACCACTGCCAACACCACCATCACCACCACCACCACCACCACCACCACCACTGCCACCACTACCACCACCACCACCACTGCCACCACTACCACCACTACCACCACTGCCACCACCACCACCACCACCACCACCACCACCACCACCACCACCACTACCACCACTACCACCACCACCACCACCACTACCACCACTACCACCACTGCCAACACCACCACCACCACCACCACCACCACTGCCACCACTACCAACACTGCCAACACCACCACCACCACCACCACCACAATCACCACTATCACCACCACTATCACCACCACCACTACAATAACCACCACAATCACCATCAACACAATCACCACCACCACCAAAATCGCCACCACCACCACTGCCACCACCACAATCACCACCACCACCACTGCCACCACAGCACCCACCACAATCACCACCACCACCAAAATCGACACCATCACCACTGCCCCCACCACAATCACCACCACCACCACAATCACCACCACCACCACAATCACCACCACCACCACCACTGCCACCACCACCACCACCACCACCACGACCACCATCACTGCCACTACCATCACTACCACTGCCACCACCACCACAATCACCACCACCACCACAATCACCACCACCACCACAATCACCACCACAATCACCACCACCACCACCACAATCAACACCACCACCACAATCACCACCACCACCACCACCACCACCACAATCACCACCACCACCACCACCACTGCCACCACCACCACTACCACTGCCACCACCACCACTGCCACCACCACCACTACCACTGCCACCACCACCACTACCACTGCCACCACCACCACAATCACCACCACCACTACAATAACCACCACAATCACCACCACCACCACCACCACAATCACCATCACCACCACAATCACCATCACCACCACAATCACCATCACCACAATCACCACCACCACCAAAATCGCCACCACCACCACTGCCACCACTGCACCCACCACAATCGCCACCACCACCACTGCCACCACTGCACCCACCACAATCACCACCACCACCAAAATCGCCACCCCCACAATCGCCACCACCACCACCACAATCACCACCACAATCACCACCATCACCACCACCACCACCACAATCACCACCACCACGACCACCACAATCGCCACCACCACCACCACCACAATCACCACCACCACCACGACCACCACCACTGCCACCACCACCACCGCCACCACCACCACCACCACCACCACTACCACCACGACCACCACCACTGCCACCACCACCATCACCACCACCACCACCACCACCACCACCACCACCACCACTGCCACCACCATCACCACCACTGCCACCACCACCATCACCACCACCACTGCCACCACCGCCACCACCACCACCACCACCACGACCACCACCACTGCCACCACCACCATCACCACCACCACCACTGCCACCACCACCACCACCACTGCCACCACCACCATCACCACCACCACTGCCACCACCACCACCGCCACCACCACCACCACCACCACCGCCACCACTGCCACCACTGCCTGTTGACAGCTGCAGCAGAGGACGGAGGAGCAGGCGTCACTGCAGCTGCTGCTGGAGGGGAAGCGGGGCGAGTTGACCCGCGTGGAGGCGCGCCTGCTGGAGGCCGAGAGCCACGTGACCAGCAACACCCTGCACCACGAGCAGGTCACTTCCGGTCTCAAGGTCAGTGTCGTATCCCGGAATGGGAATTGTCGTCAACCTGGCAGTTAAATATAGACATTGGGAATTGCTCTGCCGGTCAAAAGTATGTATAATGTTACTTGCACATGATCTATTTTCATTACCAATGATAATGCATTTATTTATGCCTGATCAACTTTATTTCCAAAAAAAGGGTTTAATGTTTTGGTTCGAGAGTACAGAAATCCCAGAGACACATAACCAAGACGCCACCGTGATACATGATTCGCAACACTCCCAACAATGGGTCTATTTTTAACTCCCCGGGTTTAGATTTCGTGCCCAATCCAGGGGCGCGTTTGTTTGGCCACAGATCTCGCGATTCTCCCTGAATGGCTAGTCGAGGGCGAGTGAGACGATACAGCTAGAAAAACGGCCAATCATCACGCAAGGCGGAACAACATGGCTGCGTCCTGGCGCCAGAGTCGGTGAAGAAGTTGCCGATAGACGAAATAACTGTCGATTTAGATATCACATCAGTTTTTCACTTCATAGAACACACACCAATTGAGGGCCGGATCTAGGGGGGGTGCTGGGGGTGCTCGAGCACCCCCCCCCAAAAAAAAAAAAACAAAAAAAAACCTCCGTGGCAGCCGGGAGTTGGGGGAAGGAGGGAGGGGGGGGGGGTGGTTGCTCAAATATGTTGATCTACTTCCCACCTCATCGGATATCGGCACACTTTGCTTGGTAGCAGAGACAGTATAGTTAGTAAAAAGCTTGGGAAGGAGGGGGGGGGGGGCTAAAAGATGCTGGGCCCAGATGCTGTACTACTCTCCACTTGGTATAAGCACACTCTACTTGGCAGCCAAGGTAGCTGGGGAGGGAGGGGGGGGGGGTGCTGCTATAATTAAGATGCCTTCCTTTTGCTACTCGCACAGACAAATCAAACCCGGGCAGAGACAGGAAGAATCTGTGACCAAACAAAAACTCTTGGAAATGACCGCACTGCCAGATTGCACAGATTTGCACCATTTTTCTCAAAATTTTCCGGGGGGGCATGCCCCCGGACCCCCCTAGAGGGGCGTGCCTGCTTCGCAGGCACGCACTCGTGGCTTCGCCACTTCGATGAGAAGACCCTAAAACAATTTTAAGCACCCCCCCTCAAAAAACTTTGATCCGGCCCTGCAATTGAGGGAGCTCCGAACCTCCCTCGGTCTCCCGCCTTCACGGCGAGTGCGTCCTTATGAGCGAGGAACGTAGGCAACGCCTAGCCCTCGCGATTCTCTCGATATTTTGGGCCAAACAAACGCCCCAGGACTGGACTGGAGAGAGCGCTTGCCTATCAGCCCATGCCTGTCTGCCCTTGTCTGTCAGCCCTTGTCTGTCAGCCCTTGCCTGTCAGCGCTTGTCTGTCAGCCCTTGTCTGTCAGCCCTTGTCTGTCAGCCCTTGTCTGTCAGCCCTTGTCTGTCAGCCCTTGTCTGTCAGCCCTTGTCTGTCAGCCCTTGTCTGTCAGCCCTTGTCTGTCAGCCCTTGTCTGTCAGCCCTTGTCTGTCAGCCCTTGTCTGTCAGCCCTTGTCTGTCAGCCCTTGTCTGTCAGCCCTTGTCTGTCAGCCCTTGTCTGTCAGCCCTTGTCTGTCAGCCCTTGTCTGTCAGCCCTTGTCTGTCAGCCCTTGTCTGTCAGCCCTTGTCTGTCAGCCCTTGTCTGTCAGCCCTTGTCTGTCCTGCCTTGTCTGTCCTGCCTTGTCTGTCAGCCCTTGTCTGTCAGCCCTTGTCTGTCAGCCCTTGTCTGTCAGCCCTTGTCTGTCAGCCCTTGTCTGTCAGCCCTTGTCTGTCAGCCCTTGTCTGTCAGCCCTTGTCTGTCAGCCCTTGTCTGTCAGCCCTTGTCTGTCAGCCCTTGTCTGTCAGCCCTTGTCTGTCAGCCCTTGTCTGTCAGCCCTTGTCTGTCAGCCCTTGTCTGTCAGCCCTTGCCTGTCAGCCCTTGTCTGTCAGCCCTTGTCTGTCAGCCCTTGTCTGTCAGCCCTTGTCTGTCAGCCCTTGTCTGTCAGCCCTTGTCTGTCAGCCCTTGTCTGTCCTGCCTTGTCTGTCAGCCCTTGTCTGTCAGCCCTTGTCTGTCCTGCCTTGTCTGTCAGCCCTTGTCTGTCAGCCCTTGTCTGTCAGCCCTTGTCTGTCAGCCCTTGTCTGTCAGCCCTTGTCTGTCAGCCCTTGTCTGTCAGCCCTTGTCTGTCCTGCCTTGTCTGTCAGCCCTTGTCTGTCCTGCCTTGTCTGTCAGCCCTTGTCTGTCAGCCCTTGTCTGTCAGCCCTTGCCTGTCAGCCCTTGTCTGTCAGCCCTTGTCTGTCAGCCCTTGTCTGTCAGCCCTTGTCTGTCAGCCCTTGTCTGTCAGCCCTTGTCTGTCAGCCCTTGTCTGTCAGCCCTTGTCTGTCAGCCCTTGCCTGTCAGCCCTTGTCTGTCAGCCCTTGTCTGTCAGCCCTTGTCTGTCAGCCCTTGTCTGTCAGCCCTTGTCTGTCAGCCCTTGTCTGTCAGCCCTTGTCTGTCAGCCCTTGTCTGTCAGCCCTTGTCTGTCAGCCCTTGTCTGTCCTGCCTTGTCTGTCAGCCCTTGTCTGTCAGCCCTTGCCTGTCAGCCCTTGTCTGTCAGCCCTTGTCTGTCAGCCCTTGTCTGTCAGCCCTTGTCTGTCAGCCCTTGTCTGTCAGCCCTTGTCTGTCAGCCCTTGTCTGTCAGCCCTTGTCTGTCAGCCCTTGTCTGTCAGCCCTTGTCTGTCAGCCCTTGTCTGTCAGCCCTTGTCTGTCAGCCCTTGTCTGTCAGCCCTTGTCTGTCAGCCCTTGTCTGTCAGCCCTTGTCTGTCAGCCCTTGTCTGTCAGCCCTTGTCTGTCAGCCCTTGTCTGTCAGCCCTTGTCTGTCAGCCCTTGTCTGTCAGCCCTTGTCTGTCAGCCCTTGTCTGTCAGCCCTTGTCTGTCAGCCCTTGTCTGTCAGCCCTTGTCTGTCAGCCCTTGTCTGTCAGCCCTTGTCTGTCAGCCCTTGTCTGTCAGCCCTTGTCTGTCAGCCCTTGTCTGTCAGCCCTTGTCTGTCAGCCCTTGTCTGTCAGCCCTTGTCTGTCAGCCCTTGTCTGTCAGCCCTTGTCTGTCAGCCCTTGTCTGTCCTGCCTTGTCTGTCAGCCCTTGTCTGTCAGCCCTTGTCTGTCAGCCCTTGTCTGTCAGCCCTTGTCTGTCAGCCCTTGTCTGTCAGCCCTTGTCTGTCCGCCCTTGTCTGTCAGCCCTTGTCTGTCAGCCCTTGTCTGTCCTGCCTTGTCTGTCAGCCCTTGTCTGTCAGCCCTTGCCTGTCAGCCCTTGTCTGTCCTGCCTTGTCTGTCAGCCCTTGTCTGTCAGCCCTTGTCTGTCAGCCCTTGTCTGTCAGCCCTTGTCTGTCAGCCCTTGCCTGTCAGCCTTGTCTGTCAGCCCTTGTCTGTCAGCCCTTGTCTGTCAGCCCTTGTCTGTCAGCCCTTGTCTGTCAGCCCTTGTCTGTCAGCCCTTGTCTGTCAGCCCTTGTCTGTCAGCCCTTGTCTGTCAGCCCTTGTCTGTCCTGCCTTGTCTGTCCTGCCTTGTCTGTCAGCCCTTGTCTGTCAGCCCTTGTCTGTCCTGCCTTGTCTGTCCTGCCTTGTCTGTCAGCCCTTGTCTGTCAGCCCTTGTCTGTCAGCCCTTGTCTGTCAGCCCTTGTCTGTCAGCCCTTGTCTGTCAGCCCTTGTCTGTCAGCCCTTGTCTGTCAGCCCTTGTCTGTCAGCCCTTGCCTGTCAGCCCTTGTCTGTCAGCCCTTGTCTGTCAGCCCTTGTCTGTCCGGTCTTGTAGGTTATGTAAATCACCGACCACGATAGTCATGAGAAATAGAGCTACAGCAAGTTCAGTCTCTATTCCCTAGACATTGACCTTGAACGCTGCGCATTGGGTGACGCAGTGGGCCTATTCTCACCCCAACACACGTAACATGTGGTGGCGCTATTCTCACCCCCAACCCACGTGACACATGTGGTGGGGCTATTCTCACCCCCAACCCGCGTAAAGTGGAACAGCAGCAGGAGGAGGAAGGGTGGCTGTAGTATGAAGTGGAACAGCAGCAGGAGAAGGAAGGGTGGCTGTAGTATGAAGTGGAACAGCAGCAGGAGGAGGAAGGGTGGCTGTAGTATGAAGTGGAACAGCAGCAGGAGGAGGAAGGGTGGCTGTAGTATGAAGTGGAACAGCAGCAGGAGGAGGAAGGGTGGCTGTAGTATGAAGTGGAAGAGCAGCAGGAGGATGAAGAAAGGTGGCTGTAGCATGAAGTGGAACAGCAGCAGGAGGGGAAGAAAGGTTGCTGTAGTATGAAGTGGAACAGCAGCAGGAGGAGGAAGAAGAGTGGCTGTAGTATGAAGTGGAACAGCAGCAGGAGGAGGAAGGGTGGCTGTAGTATGAAGTGGAACAGCAGCAGAAGGAGGAAGGGTGGCTGTAGTATGAAGTGGAACAGCAGCAGGAGAAGGAAGGGTGGCTGTAGTATGAAGTGGAACAGCAGCAGGAGGAGGAAGGGTGGCTGTAGTATGAAGTGGAACAGCAGCAGGAGGAGGAAGGGTGGCTGTAGTATGAAGTGGAAGAGCAGCAGGAGGAGGAAGAAAGGTGGCTGTAGCATGAAGTGGAACAGCAGCAGGATGGGGGAAGAAAGGTGCCTGTAGTATGAAGTGGAACAGCAGCAGGAGGAGGAAGAAGAGTGGCTGTAGTATGAAGTGGAACAGCAGCAGGAGGAGGAAGGGTTGCTGTAGTATGAAGTGGAACAGCAGCAGAAGGAGGAAGGACGGCTGTAGTATGAAGTGGAACAGCAGCAGGAGGAGGAAGGGCGGCTGTAGTATGAAGTGGAACAGCAGCAGGAGGAGGAAGGGTGGCTGTAGTATGAAGTGGAACAGAAGCAGAAAGGAGGAAGGGTGGTTGTAGTATGAAGTGGAACAGCAGCAGGAGGAGGAAGGGTGGCTGTAGCATGAAGTGGAACAGCAGCAGGAGGAGGAAGAGTGGCTGTAGTATGAAGTGGAACAGCAGCAGGAGGAGGAAGGGTGGCTGTAGTATGAAGTGGAACAGCAGCAGGAGAAGGAAGGGGGGCTGTAGTATGAAGTGGAACGGCAGCAGGAGGAAGAAGAGTGGCTGTAGTATCAAGTGGAACAGAAGCAGGAAAAGGAAGGGTGGTTGTAGTATGAAGTGGAACAGCAGCAGGAGGAGGAAGGAGAGTGGCTGTAGTATGAAGTGGAACAGCAGCTGGTGGAAGAGGAGGAAGGGTGGCTGTAGTATGAAGTGGAACAGCAGCAGGAGGAAGAAAGGTGGCTGTAGCATGAAGTGGAACAGCAGCAGGAAGAGGAAGAGTCGCTGTAGCATGAAGTGGAACAGCAGCAAGAGGAGGAAGAAAGGTGGCTGTAGCATGAAGTGGAACAGCAGCAGGAAGAGGAAGAGTGGCTGTAGTATGAAGTGGAACAGCAGCAGGAGGAAGAAGAGTGGCTGTAGTATGAAGTGGAACAGCAGCAGGAGGAGGAAGAAGAGTGGCTGTAGTATGAAGTGGAACAGCAGCAGGAGGAGGAAGGGTGGCTGTAGTATGAAGTGGAACAGCAGCACGAGGAAGAAGAGTGGCTGTAGTATGAAGTTGAACAGCAGCTGGTGGAGGAGGAGGAAGGGTGGCTGTAGTATGAAGAGGAACAGCAGCAGGAGGAGGAAGAGTGGCTGTAGTATGAAGTGGAACAGCAGCAGGAGGAGGAAGAAAGGTGGCTGTAGCATGAAGTGGAACAGCAGCAGGAGGAGGAAGAGTGGCTGTAGTATGAAGTGGAACAGCAGCAGGAGGAAGAAGAGTGGCTGTAGTATGAAGTGGAACAGCAGCAGGAGGAGGAAGAGTGGCTGTAGTATGAAGTGGAACAGCAGCAGGAGGAGGAAGAGGTGGCTGTAGTATGAAGTGGAACAGCAGCAGGAGGAGGAAGAAGGGTGGCTGTAGTATGAAGTGGAACAGCAGCAGGAGGAGGAAGGGTGGCTGTAGTATGAAGTGGAACAGCAGCAGGAGGAGGAAGAGTGGCTGTAGTATGAAGTGGAACAGCAGCAGGAGGAGGAAGGGTGGCTGTAGTATGAAGTGGGACAGCAGCAGGAGGAAAAAGAAAGGTGGCTGTAGCATGAAGTGGAAAAGCAGCCGGAAGAGGAAGAGTGGCTGTAGTATGAAGTGGAACAGCAGCAGGAGGAGGAAGGGTGGCTGTAGTATGAAGTGGAACAGCAGCAGGAGGAGGAAGGGTGGCTGTAGTATGAAGTGGAACAGCAGCAGGAGGAGGAAGGGTGGCTGTAGTATGAAGTGGAACAGCAACAGGAGGAAGGGGGGCTGTAGTATGAAGTGGAACAGCAGCAGGAGGAGGAAGAGTGGCTGTAGTATGAAGTGGAACAGCAGCAGGAGGAGGAAGAAGGGTGGCTGTAGTATGAAGTGGAACAGCAGCAGGAGGAGGAAGAAGGGTGGCTGTAGTATGAAGTGGAACAGCAGCAGGAGGAGGAAGAGTGGCTGTAGTATGAAGTGGAACAGCAGCAGGAGGAGGAAGGGTGGCTGTAGTATGAAGTGGAACAGCAGCAGGAGGAGGAAGGGTGGCTGTAGTATGAAGTGGAACAGCAGCAGGAGGAGGAAGGGTGGCTGTAGTATGAAGTGGAACAGCAGCAGGAGGAGGAAGGGTGGCTGTAGTATGAAGTGGAACAGCAGCAGGAGGAGGAAGGGTGGCTGTAGTATGAAGTGGAACAGCAGCAGGAGGAGGAAGGGTGGCTGTAGTATGAAGTGGAACAGCAGCAGGAGGAGGAAGAGGTGGCTGTAGTATGAAGTGGAACAGCAGCAGGAGGAGGAAGAAGATTGGCTGTAGTATGAAGTGGGACAGCAGCAGGAGGAAGAAAGGTGGCTGTAGTATGAAGTGGAACAGCAGCAGGAGGAGGAAGGGTGGCTGTAGTATGAAGTGGAACAGCAGCAGGAGGAGGAAGGGTGGCTGTAGTATGAAGTGGAACAGCAGCAGGAGGAGGAAGAAAGGTGGCTGTAGTATGAAGTGGAACAGCAGCAGGAGGAGGAAGGGTGGCTGTAGTATGAAGTGGAACAGCAGCAGGAGGAGGAAGGGTGGCTGTAGTATGAAGTGGAACAGCAGCAGGAGGAGGAAGAGTGGCTGTAGTATGAAGTGGAACAGCAGCAGGAGGAGGAAGGGTGGCTGTAGTATGAAGTGGAACAGCAGCAGGAGGAGGAAGGGTGGCTGTAGTATGAAGTGGAACAGCAGCAGGAGGAGGAAGGGTGGCTGTAGTATGAAGTGGAACAGCAGCAGGAGGAGGAAGGGTGGCTGTAGTATGAAGTGGAACAGCAGCAGGAGGAGGAAGAGTGGCTGTAGTATGAAGTGGAACAGCAGCAGGAGGAGGAAGGGTGGCTGTAGTATGAAGTGGAACAGCAGCAGGAGGAGGAAGGGTGGCTGTAGTATGAAGTGGAACAGCAGCAGGAGGAGGAAGAGTGGCTGTAGTATGAAGTGGAACAGCAGCAGGAGGGAGGAAGGGTGGCTGTAGTATGAAGTGGAACAGCAGCAGGAGGAGGAAGGGTGGCTGTAGTATGAAGTGGAACAGCAGCAGGAGGAGGAAGAAAGGTGGCTGTAGTATGAAGTGGAACAGCAGCAGGAGGAGGAAGAGTGGCTGTAGTATGAAGTGGAACAGCAGCAGGAGGAGGAAGGGTGGCTGTAGTATGAAGTGGAACAGCAGCAGGAGGAGGAAGAGTGGCTGTAGTATGAAGTGGAACAGCAGCAGGAGGAGGAAGGGTGGCTGTAGTATGAAGTGGAACAGCAGCAGGAGGAGGAAGAGTGGCTGTAGTATGAAGTGGAACAGCAGCAGGAGGAGGAAGAAGGGTGGCTGTAGTATGAAGTGGAACAGCAGCAGGAGGAGGAAGAGTGGCTGTAGTATGAAGTGGAACAGCAGCAGGAGGAGGAAGGGTGGCTGTAGTATGAAGTGGAACAGCAGCAGGAGGAGGAAGGGTGGCTGTAGTATGAAGTGGAACAGCAGCAGGAGGAGGAAGGGTGGCTGTAGTATGAAGTGGAACAGCAGCAGGAGGAGGAAGGGTGGCTGTAGTATGAAGTGGAACAGCAGCAGGAGGAGGAAGGGTGGCTGTAGTATGAAGTGGAACAGCAGCAGGAGGAGGAAGGGTGGCTGTAGTATGAAGTGGAACAGCAGCAGGAGGAGGAAGGGTGGCTGTAGTATGAAGTGGAACAGCAGCAGGAGGAGGAAGAAAGGTGGCTGTAGTATGAAGTGGAACAGCAGCAGGAGGAGGAAGGGTGGCTGTAGTATGAAGTGGAACAGCAGCAGGAGGAGGAAGGGTGGCTGTAGTATGAAGTGGAACAGCAGCAGGAGGAGGAAGAAAGGTGGCTGTAGTATGAAGTGGAACAGCAGCAGGAGGAGGAAGGGTGGCTGTAGTATGAAGTGGAACAGCAGCAGGAGGAGGAAGGGTGGCTGTAGTATGAAGTGGAACAGCAGCAGGAGGAGGAAGAGGTGGCTGTAGTATGAAGTGGAACAGCAGCAGGAGGAGGAAGAAAGGTGGCTGTAGTATGAAGTGGAACAGCAGCAGGAGGAGGAAGAGTGGCTGTAGTATGAAGTGGAACAGCAGCAGGAGGAGGAAGGGTGGCTGTAGTATGAAGTGGAACAGCAGCAGGAGGAGGAAGGGTGGCTGTAGTATGAAGTGGAACAGCAGCAGGAGGAGGAAGAGGTGGCTGTAGTATGAAGTGGAACAGCAGCAGGAGGAGGAAGAAAGGTGGCTGTAGTATGAAGTGGAACAGCAGCAGGAGGAGGAAGGGTGGCTGTAGTATGAAGTGGAACAGCAGCAGGAGGAGGAAGGGTGGCTGTAGTATGAAGTGGAACAGCAGCAGGAGGAGGAAGGGTGGCTGTAGTATGAAGTGGAACAGCAGCAGGAGGAGGAAGAGTGGCTGTAGTATGAAGTGGAACAGCAGCAGGAGGAGGAAGAGTGGCTGTAGTATGAAGTGGAACAGCAGCAGGAGGAGGAAGGGTGGCTGTAGTATGAAGTGGAACAGCAGCAGGAGGAGGAAGGGTGGCTGTAGTATGAAGTGGAACAGCAGCAGGAGGAGGAAGGGTGGCTGTAGTATGAAGTGGAACAGCAGCAGGAGGAGGAAGGGTGGCTGTAGTATGAAGTGGAACAGCAGCAGGAGGAGGAAGGGTGGCTGTAGTATGAAGTGGAACAGCAGCAGGAGGAGGAAGGGTGGCTGTAGTATGAAGTGGAACAGCAGCAGGAGGAGGAAGGGTGGCTGTAGTATGAAGTGGAACAGCAGCAGGAGGAGGAAGGGTGGCTGTAGTATGAAGTGGAACAGCAGCAGGAGGAGGAAGAGTGGCTGTAGTATGAAGTGGAACAGCAGCAGGAGGAGGAAGAAGGGTGGCTGTAGTATGAAGTGGAACAGCAGCAGGAGGAGGAAGAAGAGTGGCTGTAGTATGAAGTGGAACAGCAGCAGGAGGAGGAAGGGTGGCTGTAGTATGAAGTGGAACAGCAGCAGGAGGAGGAAGGGTGGCTGTAGTATGAAGTGGAACAGCAGCAGGAGGAGGAAGGGTGGCTGTAGTATGAAGTGGAACAGCAGCAGGAGGAGGAAGGGTGGCTGTAGTATGAAGTGGAACAGCAGCAGGAGGAGGAAGAGTGGCTGTAGTATGAAGTGGAACAGCAGCAGGAGGAGGAAGAGTGGCTGTAGTATGAAGTGGAACAGCAGCAGGAGGAGGAAGGGTGGCTGTAGTATGAAGTGGAACAGCAGCAGGAGGAGGAAGGGTGGCTGTAGTATGAAGTGGAACAGCAGCAGGAGGAGGAAGGGTGGCTGTAGTATGAAGTGGAACAGCAGCAGGAGGAGGAAGGGTGGCTGTAGTATGAAGTGGAACAGCAGCAGGAGGAGGAAGGGTGGCTGTAGTATGAAGTGGAACAGCAGCAGGAGGAGGAAGGGTGGCTGTAGTATGAAGTGGAACAGCAGCAGGAGGAGGAAGAGGTGGCTGTAGTATGAAGTGGAACAGCAGCAGGAGGAGGAAGAAGGGTGGCTGTAGTATGAAGTGGAACAGCAGCAGGAGGAGGAAGGGTGGCTGTAGTATGAAGTGGGACAGCAGCAGGAGGAGGAAGAAAGGTGGCTGTAGTATGAAGTGGAACAGCAGCAGGAAGAGGAAGAGTGGCTGTAGTATGAAGTGGAACAGCAGCAGGAGGAGGAAGGGTGGCTGTAGTATGAAGTGGAACAGCAGCAGGAGGAGGAAGGGTGGCTGTAGTATGAAGTGGAACAGCAGCAGGAGGAGGAAGGGTGGCTGTAGTATGAAGTGGAACAGCAGCAGGAGGAGGAAGGGTGGCTGTAGTATGAAGTGGAACAGCAGCAGGAGGAGGAAGGGTGGCTGTAGTATGAAGTGGAACAGCAGCAGGAGGAGGAAGAAAGGTGGCTGTAGTATGAAGTGGAACAGCAGCAGGAGGAGGAAGGGTGGCTGTAGTATGAAGTGGAACAGCAGCAGGAGGAGGAAGAAGAGTGGCTGTAGTATGAAGTGGAACAGCAGCAGGAGGAGGAAGGGTGGCTGTAGTATGAAGTGGAACAGCAGCAGGAGGAGGAAGGGTGGCTGTAGTATGAAGTGGAACAGCAGCAGGAGGAGGAAGAGTGGCTGTAGTATGAAGTGGAACAGCAGCAGGAGGAGGAAGGGTGGCTGTAGTATGAAGTGGAACAGCAGCAGGAGGAGGAAGGGTGGCTGTAGTATGAAGTGGAACAGCAGCAGGAGGAGGAAGAAAGGTGGCTGTAGTATGAAGTGGAACAGCAGCAGGAGGAGGAAGAGTGGCTGTAGTATGAAGTGGAACAGCAGCAGGAGGAGGAAGGGTGGCTGTAGTATGAAGTGGAACAGCAGCAGGAGGAGGAAGAGTGGCTGTAGTATGAAGTGGAACAGCAGCAGGAGGAAGAAGGGTGGCTGTAGTATGAAGTGGAACAGCAGCAGGAGGAGGAAGAGTGGCTGTAGTATGAAGTGGAACAGCAGCAGGAGGAGGAAGGGTGGCTGTAGTATGAAGTGGAACAGCAGCAGGAGGAGGAAGGGTGGCTGTAGTATGAAGTGGAACAGCAGCAGGAGGAGGAAGAAAGGTGGCTGTAGTATGAAGTGGAACAGCAGCAGGAGGAGGAAGAGTGGCTGTAGTATGAAGTGGAACAGCAGCAGGAGGAGGAAGGGTGGCTGTAGTATGAAGTGGAACAGCAGCAGGAGGAGGAAGGGTGGCTGTAGTATGAAGTGGAACAGCAGCAGGAGGAAGAAGAGTGGCTGTAGTATGAAGTGGAACAGCAGCAGGAGGAGGAAGAGTGGCTGTAGTATGAAGTGGAACAGCAGCAGGAGGAGGAAGGGTGGCTGTAGTATGAAGTGGAACAGCAGCAGGAGGAGGAAGGGTGGCTGTAGTATGAAGTGGAACAGCAGCAGGAGGAGGAAGGGTGGCTGTAGTATGAAGTGGAACAGCAGCAGGAGGAGGAAGAAAGGTGGCTGTAGTATGAAGTGGAACAGCAGCAGGAGGAGGAAGGGTGGCTGTAGTATGAAGTGGAACAGCAGCAGGAGGAGGAAGAGTGGCTGTAGTATGAAGTGGAACAGCAGCAGGAGGAGGAAGGGTGGCTGTAGTATGAAGTGGAACAGCAGCAGGAGGAGGAAGGGTGGCTGTAGTATGAAGTGGAACAGCAGCAGGAGGAGGAAGGGTGGCTGTAGTATGAAGTGGAACAGCAGCAGGAGGAGGAAGGGTGGCTGTAGTATGAAGTGGAACAGCAGCAGGAGGAGGAAGAAAGGTGGCTGTAGTATGAAGTGGAACAGCAGCAGGAGGAGGAAGGGTGGCTGTAGTATGAAGTGGAACAGCAGCAGGAGGAGGAAGAAAGGTGGCTGTAGTATGAAGTGGAACAGCAGCAGGAGGAGGAAGGGTGGCTGTAGTATGAAGTGGAACAGCAGCAGGAGGAGGAAGGGTGGCTGTAGTATGAAGTGGAACAGCAGCAGGAGGAGGAAGAGTGGCTGTAGTATGAAGTGGAACAGCAGCAGGAGGAGGAAGGGTGGCTGTAGTATGAAGTGGAACAGCAGCAGGAGGAGGAAGGGTGGCTGTAGTATGAAGTGGAACAGCAGCAGGAGGAGGAAGGGTGGCTGTAGTATGAAGTGGAACAGCAGCAGGAGGAGGAAGAGTGGCTGTAGTATGAAGTGGAACAGCAGCAGGAGGAGGAAGGGTGGCTGTAGTATGAAGTGGAACAGCAGCAGGAGGAGGAAGGGTGGCTGTAGTATGAAGTGGAACAGCAGCAGGAGGAGGAAGAAAGGTGGCTGTAGTATGAAGTGGAACAGCAGCAGGAGGAGGAAGAGTGGCTGTAGTATGAAGTGGAACAGCAGCAGCAGGAGGAAGAAAGGTGGCTGTTGTATGAAGTGGAACAGCAGCAGGAGGAGGAAGGGTGGCTGTAGTATGAAGTGGAACAGCAGCAGGAGGAGGAAGAGGTGGCTGTAGTATGAAGTGGAACAGCAGCAGGAGGAGGAAGAGTGGCTGTAGTATGAAGTGGAACAGCAGCAGCTGGAGGAAGAAAGGTGGCTGTAGTATGAAGTGGAACAGCAGCAGGAGGAGGAAGAAGGGTGGCTGTAGTATGAAGTGGAACAGCAGCAGGAGGAGGAAGAAGAGTGGCTGTAGTATGAAGTGGAACAGCAGCAGGAGGAGGAAGGGTGGCTGTAGTATGAAGTGGAACAGCAGCAGGAGGAAGAAGAGTGGCTGTAGTATGAAGTGGAACAGCAGCAGGAGGAGGAAGAGTGGCTGTAGTATGAAGTGGAACAGCAGCAGGAGGAGGAAGGGTGGCTGTAGTATGAAGTGGAACAGCAGCAGGAGGAGGAAGAAGAGTGGCTGTAGTATGAAGTGGAACAGCAGGAGGAGGAAGAAAGGTGGCTGTAGTATGAAGTGGAACAGCAGCAGGAGGAGGACGAAGAGTGGCTGTAGTATGAAGTGGAACAGCAGCAGGAGGAGGAAGGGTGGCTGTAGTATGAAGTGGGACAGCAGCAGGAGGAAGAAGGGTGGCTGTAGTATGAAGTGGAACAGCAGCAGGAGGAGGAAGGGTGGCTGTAGTATGAAGTGGAACAGCAGCAGGAGGAGGAAGGGTGGCTGTAGTATGAAGTGGAACAGCAGCGGGAGGAGGAAGGGTGGCTGTAGTATGAAGTGGAACCGCAACAGAATGAAGGGGGGCTGTAGTATGAAGTGGAACAGCAGCAGGAGAAGGAAGAAGAGGTGGAGAAGACAGCAAAAAGGAAGAGGAGAATCGGAGGAGGAGGAGGACCTGGAAGAGGAGCAGAATCGGGTGGGTGGAAAACGTGGTGATGATTATGATGATAATAAACATGAGGAAGAGCAAGACATAAGCAGGAGGAAGAGGAGGGGCAGTAGCAAGACAGGAGGAGGAGGAGGAGGGGCAGTAGCAAGACAGGAGGAGGAGGAGGAGGAGGGGCAGTAGCAAGACAGGAGGAGGAGGAGGAGGGGCAGTAGCAAGACAGGAGGAGGAGGAGGAGGGGCAGTAGCAAGACAGGAGGAGGAGGAGGAGGAGGGGCAGTAGCAAGACAGGAGGAGGAGGAGGAGGGGCAGTAGCATACAGACCAGGAGGTAGGAAGTGAGTTAGGAAGCCAGATAGCACGACAGGAGGAGGAGCGAGGAGGAGGGGCCATAGCAAGACATAGGGGAGGAGTGCGGTAAAACAAGGAGGACAGCATGTGGGCAGCAGCAAAGCCGGAGGAGGGTAGGAGGAGGGGGCAGTAGCCAAGACAGTATGAGGGGGATGGGAGAAGAAGTGGGAGGATGGGGGGCCAGTAGCAAGAGAGGAGGAGGAGGAGGGAGGAGGCGACAGTAGTCAGGACAGGAGGAGGAGGAGGAGGCAATGGTGGCAGCTAGCAAGACAGGGAGGAGGAGGAGGAGGAGGAGGGGCAGTAGCAAGTCAGGAGGAGGAGGAGAAGGAGGGGCAGTAGCAAGACAGGAGGAGGAGGAGGAGGAGGAGGAGGGGCAGTAGCAAGACAAGAGGAAGAAAAGGAAGAGCAAGACAGCAGGAGGAGGAGGAGGAGGAGGAGGATAGGGTTGAGGGGAAGGCGAGGAAGGTAAGACAGGAGGAAGAGAGGAGGAGGAGAGGAGGGAGGAAGGTAGGAGGAGGAGGAGGAGGAGGAAGGGACGGAGGAAGAAAAAAGGATGGAGGCAGGAGGAGGAGGAGGGAGGAGTCGAGGAGGAGGAGGGGCAAGTCAGCAAGACAGTGCGAGAAGAAAGTGAGGGAGCAAGGACATGCAGGAAGGAGGATGAGGATGATAAGGAGAGAGGAGGAAGACAGGAGGAAGAGGATGAGTGAGGATGGAGGGATTGTGAGGAGGAGAAGGAGGAAGGAGAAGGAGGAGGAAGGGGAGCGGAAGAAAAGGCGGCGAGGAGGAGTGAAGTAAGAGCAAGTACAGGAGGCAGGATAAAGAGGAGGAGTAAGAGCAAGACAGGAGGAGGATAAAGAGGAGGAGTAAGAGCAAGACAGGAGGAGGAGGAGGACGAGGAGGAGGAGGAGGAGGAGAGCAAGACAGGAGGAGGAGGAGAAGCAAGACAGGAGCAGGAGGAGGAGGAGGGGCAGTAGCAAGACAGGAGGAGGAGGAGGAGGCGAGGCGAGTAGCAGGACGGAGGAAGTGAAAAGGAAGAGCAGCAGCGGAGGAGTAGAGGATAGGAGAGACAGGAGGAAGAGAGGAGGCAGGAGGAGAGGAGGTAAGAGCAAGACAGGAGGAGGAGGAGGAGGAGGGAGGAGGAGAGCAAGACAGGAGGAGGACGAGGAGGAGGAGGAGGAGGAGAAGGAGGAGGAGGAGGAGGAGGAGAGCAAGACAGTAGGAGGAGGAGGAGGAGAAGCAAGACAGGAGGAGGAGGAGGAGGAGCAAGACAGGAGGAGGAGGAAGAGCAAGACAAGAGGAGGAGGAGCAAGATGTAAGGAGAAGGAGCAAGACAGGACAAGGAGGATCAAGAGAGGAGGAGGAGGAGGAGGAAAAGCAAGACAGGAGGAGGAGGAGGAGGAAGAGCAAGACAGGAGGAGGAGGAAGAGCAAGACGAGGAGGAGTAAGAGCAAGACAGGAGGAGGAGGAGGAGGAAGAGCAGCAGGAGGAGGAGGAGGAGGAAGAGCAAGACAGGAGGAGGAGGAAGAGGAGGAAGAGCAAGACAGGAAGAGGAGGAAGAGCAGGCGGAAGGAGGAGAGGAGGAAGAGCAAGACAGGAGGGGAGGAGGAGGAAGAGAAGACAGGAGGAGGAGGAAAGGAGGAGAAGGAGAAGCAGGAGGAGGAGGAAGGAGAAGGAGGAGGAGGAGGGAGAGGAGGAGGAGGAGGAAGAGGAAAGGAGCAGGAGGAGAGGAAGAGAGGAGGAAGGAGAGAGAGGAGGAGGAGGAGAGAAGAAGGGAGGAGAGGAGGAGGAGGAGGAGGAGCAAGAAGAGGGAGGAAGAGGAGAAGGAGGAGGAGGAGAGCAGGAGGAGGAGGAGGAAGAGGAAGGAAGAGAGAAGGAGGAGGAGGAGGAAGAGGAGGAGGAAAGAGAAGGAGGAGGAGGAGAGAGAGAGGAGGAGGAGGAGGAAGAGAAGCAGGAGGAGGAGGAAGAGCAGGAAGAGAAGACAGTAGGAGGAGGAGCAGGAGGAGGAGAGGACGGAGGAAGGAGACAGGAGGAGGAGGAGTGAGAGAGGAGGAGGAAGGAGAAAGGAGGAAGGAGGAGGAAGGAGGCAGACAAGAGGAGAAGAGGAGAGCAGGACAGGAGGAGGAGGATGAGGAAAGAGTAGAGACAGGAGGAGGAGGAGGAGGAAGGAGGAAGAGGAGGAGCAGCAGGAGGAGGAGCAAGCAGGAGGAGGAGGAGGAGCAAGACAGGAGGAGGAGGAGGAGGAGGAGGAGGAGGAGCAAGACAGGAGGAGGAGGAGGAGGAGGAAGGAGAGGAGGAGGAGGAGGAGAGAAAGGAAGACAGGAGGAGGAGGAGGAGCAAGACAGGAGGAGGAGGAGGAAGAGCAAGACAGGAGGAGGAGGAGGAGGAAGAGCAAGACAGGAGGAGGAGGAGGAGGAAGAGCAAGACAGGAGGAGGAGGAGGAGGAGCAAGACAGGAGGAGGAGGAGGAGGAGCAAGACAGGAGGAAAAGGAGGAAGAGCAAGACAGGATGAGGAAGAGCAAGACAGGAGGAGAAGGAGGAAGACCAATACAGGAGGAGGAGGAGGAAGAGCAAGACAGGAGGAGGAGGAGGAAGAGCAAGACAGGAGGAGGAGGAGGAAGAGCAAGACAGGAGGAGGAGGAGGAAGAGCGAGACAGGAGGAGGAGGAGGAAGAGCAAGACAGAAGGATAAGGAGAAAGAGCAAGACAGGAGGAGGAGGAGGAGGAGCGAGACAGGAGGAAAAGGAGGAAGAGCAAGACAGGATGAGGAAGAGCGAGACAGGAGGAGAAGGAGGAAGACCAATACAGGAGGAGGAGGAGAAAGAGCAAGACAGGAGGAGGAGGAGGAAGAGCAAGACAGGAGGAGGAGGAAGAGCAAGACAGGAGGAGGAGGAGGAAGAGCAAGACAGGAGGAGGAGGAGGAAGAGCAAGACAGGAGGAGGAGGAGGAAGAGCAAGACAGGAGGAGAAGGAGGAAGAGCGAGACAGGAGGAGGAGGAGGAAGAGCAAGACAGAAGGATAAGGAGAAAGAGCAAGACAGGAGGATAAGGAGGAAGAGCAAGACAGGAGGAGGAGGAGGAGGAGGAGGAGGAGGAAGAGGAGGAGGAAGAAGAAGAGCAAGACAGGAGGAGAAGGAGGAAGAGCAAGACAGGAGGAGGAGGAGAAGGAGGTGGAGGAGGAGGAGGAGGAGGAGGAGGAGGAGGAGGAGGAAGAAGAAGAGCAAGACAGGAGGAGAAGGAGGAAGAGCAAGACAGGAGGAGGAGGAGGAGAAGGAGGAGGAGAGGAGGAGGAGGAGGAGGAGGAGGAGGAGGAGGAGGAGGAGGAGGAGGAGGAGGAAGAAGAAGAAGAGCAAGACAGGAGGAGAAGGAGGAAGAGCAAGACAGGAGGAGGAGGAGGAGGAGGAAGAAGAAGACAGGTGGAGGAGGAGGAGGAGGAGGAGGAGGAGGAGGAGGAGGAGGAGGAGGAGGAGGAGGAGGAGGAAGACAGGTGGAGGAGGAGGAGGAGGAGGAGGAGGAGGAGAAGGAGGAGTAGGAGGAGGAGGAGGAGGAGGAGGACCTAACTGGACACAGTGGACACAGCGGGTGTTGCTTGCAGGCAGAGGTCCAGGCGCTGAGACAGCGGGTGCGGGAGCTGGAGCTGACCACCGAGAAAGACGGAGTGGTCATGTCCAAGATGTCGGAGGACAGTGACAAGCTCATCAGGGATAACGCGCAACTCCAGCAGCGTGTGCAGGACCTGCAGAGCAAACTCAGCAGGGTGAGCTGTGTGGCGTCTGTGTCTGTGCTCGTACACAAACTCACTCTCACACGTACTCAGGGACTCACACACACGTACACAAGGACTCACACACACGTACTCAGGCACTCTCACACACGTACACAGGCACTCACTCACACGTACTCAGGCACTCACACACACGTACACAAGGACTCACACACACGTACACAGGCACTCACACACGTACACATGCACTCTCACACACGTACACAGGCACTCTCACACACGTACACAGGCACTCACTCACACGTACTCAGGCACTCACACACACGTACACAAGCACTCTCACACGTACTCAGGCACTCACACACTCGTACACAGGCACTCTCACACACGTACACAGGCACTCTCACACGTACTCAGGCACTCACACACTCGTACTCAGGCACTCTCACACACGTACACAGGCACTCTCACACGTACTCAGGCACTCACACACACGTACACAGGCACTCTCACACACGTACATAGGCACTCTCACACACGTACACAGGCACTCACTCACACGTACACAGGCACTCTCACACACGTACACAGGCACTCACTCACACGTACTCAGGCACTCACACACACGTACACAGGCACTCTCACACACGTACACAGGCACTCACACACGTACACAGGCACTCGCAAACACGTACACAGGCACTCACACACACGTACACAGGCACTCACACACACGTACACAGGCACTCTCACACACGTACTCAGGCACTCACACACGTACACAGGCACTCTCACACACGTACACAGGCACTCACACACACGTACACATGCACTCTCACACACGTACACAGGCACTCACACACACGTACACATGCACTCACACACGTACACAGGCACTCTCACACACGTACACAGGCACTCTCACACACGTACACAGGCACTCTCACACACGTACACAGGCACTCGCACTCACGTACACAGGCACTCTTCACACACGTACACATGCACTCACACACGTACACAGGCACTCTCACACACGTACACAGGCACTCTCACACACGTACACAGGCACTCACACACACGTACACAGGCACTCTCACACACGTACACAGGCACTCACACACACGTACACATGCACACACACGTACACATGCACTCTCACACACGTACACAGGCACTCACACACACGTACACAGGCACTCTCACACACATACACAGGCACTCTCACACACGTACACAGGCACTCACACACACGTACACAGGCACTCACACACACGTACACATGCACACACACGTACACATGCACTCTCACACACGTACACAGGCACTCACACACACGTACACAGGCACTCTCACACACGTACACAGGCACTCACACACACGTACACATGCACACACACGTACACATGCACTCTCACACACGTACACAGGTACTCACACACACGTACACAGGCACTTTCACACACGTACACAGGCACTTTCACACACGTACACAGGCACTCTCATACACGTGCACTCGCACACGCGTACACAGGCACTCTCATACACGTACACAGGCACTCTCACACACGTACACAGGCACTCTCACACACGTACACGTGCACTCGCACACGCGTACACAGGCACTCTCACACACACGTACATAGGCACTCAAACACACGTACACAGCCACTCGCATAGACGTACACAGGCACTCACACACACATACACAGCCACTCGCATACACGTACACAGCCACTCGCACACACGTACACAGCCACTCGCACACACGTACACAGGCACTCGCACACACGTACACAGCCACTCGCACACACGTACACAGGCACTCGCACACACGTACACAGGCACTCACACACGCGTGCACAGCCACTCACACACACGCGTACACAGGCACTCACACACAGTACACAGGCACTCGCACACACGTACACAGGCACTCGCACTCACGTACACAGGCACTCTCACACACACGTACACAGGCACTTGCACACACGTACACAGGCACTCTCACACACACGTACACAGGCACTCACACACACGTACACAGGCACTCTCACACACGTACACAGGCACTCGCACACACGTGCACAGGGACTCTCACACACGTACACAACCACTCGCACACACGTACACAGGCACTCACACACACATACACAGGCACTCTCACACACATACACAGGCACTCGCCACCACCAGCCTCAACCTCCACCACCACCAACCCGACCATTCCTAACCTCTACCCCAACCACCACTACCACCACCACCACCAACCTCTACCCCCACCACCACCAACCTCTACCCCCACCGTCCCTAACTTCTACCCCCACCACCCCACCTCCAGCACCACCATTCCACCTCCAGCACCACCATCCCAGCACCAGCACCACTTCACCTCCAGCACCAGCACCACTTCACCTCCAGCACCACCACCCCACCACCAGCACCACCACCCCACCTCCAGCACCACCATCCCAGCACCAGCACCACTTCACCTCCAGCACCAGCACCACTTCACCTCCAGCACCACCACCCCACCTCCAGCACCACCACCCCACCTCCAGCACCACCACCCCACCTCCAGCACCACCACCCCACCACCAGCACCACCATCCCAGCACCCCACCACCTGCATGACAATCATCAGGGTGGTGATGGTTGTGATGGTGATGATGACTACAACGACGCTGATAGACTCATCAAGGCCTGTCTGAGAGTGCCGGGTTCCATGCTGTCTGAGAGTGCTGGGTTCCATGTTGTCTGAGAGTGAGAGTGCCGGGTTCCATGTTGTCTGAGAGTGAGAGTGCCGGGTTCCATGTTGTCTGAGAGTGCCGGGTTCCATGTTGTCTGAGAGTGCCAGGTTCCATGTTGTCTGAGAGTGCCGGGTTCCATGTTGTCTGAGAGTGCCGGGTTCCATGTTGTCTGAGAGTGCCAGGTTCCATGTTGTCTGAGAGTGCTGGGTTCCATGTTGTCTGAGAGTGCCGGGTTCCATGTTGTCTGAGAGTGCCAGGTTCCATGTTGTCTGAGAGTGCCGGGTTCCATGTTGTCTGAGAGTGCCGGGTTCCATGTTGTCTGAGAGTGCCGGGTTCCATGTTGTCTGAGAGTGCCGGGTTCCATGTTGTCTGAGAGTGCCGGGTTCCATGTTGTCTGAGAGTGCCGGGTTCCATGTTGTCTGAGAGTGCCGGGTTCCATGTTGTCTGAGAGTGCCGGGTTCCATGTTGTCCGCAGGAGCAGCAGCAGCGGGAGTCCACGGAGCAGCGCCAGAGCAGCCAGATCTCGGAGATGGTTTCCCTGCGCAACCAGGAGAGCGCGCTGCGTATGGAGCTGGACCAGCTGCGGGACCAGCTGCGCTCCGAGTCCGACAAAGTCACGTGCTACTTGGAGGAGGTGAGGAGTGGCCTGGCCTGTTCCCATTTACATACATACAAACAAACAAACATATTAACAGGACAAACAATCGGAGCAAACAAACATATAAACAGGACAAACAATCAGAGCAAACAAACCGCAAACCAACTACAAGAAAAATTATAGCACAACGATTACATATTGCTGTCTGGCGTTAACTGTGTAACTACACAGCTGGGCTGGTTGGTCACTGCCCGCTGATAGCCCCACGCTGACCAGTAACTACACAGCTGGGCTGGTTGGACATTGCCCGCTGAGAGCCCCACGCTGACCAATCTTCTCTCCAAGCAGCCGCCATGCTCGGACCTGGCACGCCAGCCAGGGGGAACAACTCCAAGCGAAACTAAACTCTCCATTTGCGGATGCACGGTTAGCATCGGACAGGGGCGATAATTCGAATGACAGGGGCGATAATTCGAATGACAGGGGCGATAATTCTAATGACAGGGGCGATAATTCGAATGACAGGGGCGATAATTATAATGACAGGGGCGATAATTATAATGACAGGGGCCATATTTATAATTACATGGGCAATTATTGTAATGCCAGGATAATAATTATAATGACAGGAATGATGACTCTAACACTGTGTCATGTGTTCAAGTGCGTCAATGGTTTGGCCCCGCTGTATCTGGTTGAGCTCCTCAAGACTTATAAGCCTGTGAGGGATCTCAGATCTTCGGCGCAGTCATTACTCCATGTGCCACGCTACAACACCAAGAGATCTGGGGAGAGAGCATTCTCGTATGCTGGACCAAAACTCTGGAACGATATCCCAGACAGACTGAGGAAATCTCCTTCAATACAGACTTTCAAGTCACAGCTAAAAACTCTTTTATTCAAAGGGTGAACGTGTTGAGCGCCTTGAGCATGCCTTTGGGTGTGAGATTGGCACTATATAAGAGCCAAAATACATACATACATACATACTCTAATGGATGGATAGATGACCGTTTTGCGGCCTATCAGCCTTTGTAGGCTATGAAAGGCAGTTAAGCACGAAAATCCCTAGAATAGTTTAGAGTGAGCACAAATCAAGTCATGATGTTCCCTATTTATTCGCCTCTTACTTAGGGGGACACGGTGGGTCTATTATCACCCTCCTACAGGGAGACGCGGTGGGTCTATTCTCACCCTCGTGTAGGGAGACGCGGTGGGTCTATTCTCACCCTCCTACAGGGAGACGCGGTGGGTCTATTCTCACCCTCCTACAGGGAGACGCAGTGGGCCTATTCTCACCCTCCTACAGGGAGACGCAGTGGGTCTATTCTCACCCTCGTGTAGGGAGACACGGTGGGTCTATTATCACCCTCCTACAGGGAGACGCGGTGGGTCTATTCTCACCCTCGTGTAGGGAGACGCGGTGGGTCTATTCTCACCCTCCTACAGGGAGACGCGGTGGGTCTATTCTCACCCTCCTACAGGGAGACGCAGTGGGTCTATTCTCACCCTCCTACAGGGAGACGCAGTGGGTCTATTCTCACCCTTAACCCACAGGGAGACGCAGTGGGCCTATTCTCACCCTTAACCCACAGGGAGACGCAGTGGGCCTATTCTCACCCTTAACCCACAGGTAGACGCAGTGGGCCTATTCTCACCCTCCTACAGGGGGACGCCGTGAGTCTATTCTCACCCTCGTGTAGGGAGACGCAGTGGGTCTATTCTCACCCTCCTACAGGGAGACGCTGTGGGTCTATTCTCACTCTCCTACAGGGAGACGCAGTGGGCCTATTCTCACCCTCCTACAGGGGGACGCCGTGAGTCTATTCTCACCCTCGTGTAGGGAGACGCAGTGGGTCTATTCTCACTCTCCTACAGGGAGACGCGGTGGGCCTATTCTCACCCTCCTACAGGGAGACGCAGTGGGTCTATTCTCACCCTCCTACAGGGAGACGCGGTGGGCCTATTCTCACCCTCCTACAGGGAGACGCGGTGGGTCTATTATCACCCTCCTACAGGGAGACGCGGTGGGTCTATTCTCACCCTCCTACAGGGAGACGCAGTGGGTCTATTATCACCCTCCTACAGGGAGACGCGGTGGGTCTATTATCACCCTCCTACAGGGAGACGCAGTGGGTCTATTATCACCCTCCTACAGGGAGACGCGGTGGGTCTATTATCACCCTCCTACAGGGAGACGCGGTGGGTCTATTCTCACCCTCCTACAGGGAGACGCGGTGGGCCTATTCTCACCCTCGTGTAGGGAGACGCGGTGGGCCTATTCTCACCCTCCTACAGGGAGACGCGGTGGGCCTATTCTCACCATCGTGTAGGGAGACGCAGTGGGTCTATTCTCACCCTCGTGTAGGGAGACGCAGTGGGCCTATTCTCACCCTCCTACAGGGAGACGCGGTGGGCCTATCCTCACCCTCGTGTAGGGAGACGCGGTGGGCCTATTCTCACCCTCGTGTAGGAAAACGCGGTGGGCCTATTCTCACCCTCGTGTAGGGAGACGCGGTGGGCCTATTCTCACCCTCGTGTAGGGAGACGCGGTGGGCCTATTCTCACCCTCCTACAGGGAGACGCGGTGGGTCTATTCTCACCCTCCTACAGGGAGACGCGGTGGGCCTATCCTCACCCTCGTGTAGGGAGACGCGGTGGGCCTATTCTCACCCTCGTGTAGTTTGATGCAGTGGGTCTATTCTCACCCTCCTACAGGGAGTCGTGGTGGGCCTATTCTCACCCTCCTACAGGGAGTCGCGGTGGGCCTATTCTCACCCTCGTGTAGGGAGACGCGGTGGGCCTATTCTCACCCTCCTACAGGGAGACGTGGTGGGCCTATTCTCACCCTCCTACAGGGAGACGCGGTGGGTCTATTCTCACCCTCCTACAGGGAGACGTGGTGGGCCTATTCTCACCCTCCTACAGGGAGACGCAGTGGGTCTATTCTCACCCTCCTACAGGGAGACGCAGTGGGTCTATTCTCACTCTCCTACAGGGAGACGCGGTGGGTCTATTCTCACCCTCCTACAGGGAGACGCAGTGGGCCTATTCTCACCCTCCTACAGGGAGACGCGGTGGGCCTATTCTCACCCTCGTATAGGGAGATGCGGTGGGCCTATTCTCACCCTCCTACAGGGAGACGCAGTGGGTCTATTCTCACCCTCCTACAGGGAGACGTGGTGGGCCTATTCTCACCCTCCTACAGGGAGACGCGGTGGGTCTATTCTCACTCTCCTACAGGGAGACGCGGTGGGCCTATTCTCACCCTCCTACAGGGAGACGTGGTGGGCCTATTCTCACCCTCGTGTAGGGAGACGTGGTGGGCCTATTCTCACCCTCCTACAGGGAGACGCAGTGGGTCTATTCTCACCCTCCTACAGGGAGACGCGGTGGGTCTATTCTCACCCTCCTACAGGGAGACGCGGTGGGTCTATTCTCACCCTCCTACAGGGAGACGCGGTGGGTCTATTCTCACCCTCCTACAGGGAGACGCGGTGGGTCTATTATCACCCTCCTACAGGGAGACGCGGTGGGCCTATTCTCACCCTCCTACAGGGAGACGCAGTGGGTCTATTCTCACCCTCGTGTAGGGAGACGCGGTGGGTCTATTATCACCCTCCTACAGGGAGACGCGGTGGGTCTATTCTCACCCTCCTACAGAGAGACGCGGTGGGCCTATTCTCACCCTCGTGTAGGGAGACGCGGTGGGCCTATTCTCACCCTCCTACAGGGAGACGCAGTGGGTCTATTCTTAACCCCCCAACCCACAGAGGGACGATGATTATAATGACAGGAACGATAATTGTAATGACTGTTGCACGGTTCAGTTTCTCAGCATTTCATTTCAGTTGTCTTATTGTTTCTACTCCTGCTGTTACTTCTTCTGCTGTTACTTCTTCTGCTGTTATTTCCACTGCTGTTACTTCCCCTGCTGTTACTTCCCCTGCTGTTACTTCCATTGCTGTTACTTCCCCTGCTGTTACTTCCCCTGCTGTTACTTCCATTGCTGTTACTTTCCTTGCTGTTACTTCCCCTGCTGTTACTTCCCCTGCTGTTACTTTCCTTGCTGTTACTTCCCCTGCTGTTACTTCCATTGCTGTTACTTCCCCTGCTGTTATTTCCCTTGCTGTTACTTTCCTTGCTGTTACTTCCCCTGCTGTTATTTCCCTTGCTGTTACTTTCCTTGCTGTTACTTCCCCTGCTGTTACTTCCATTGATGTTACTTTCCTTGCTGTTACTTCCCCTGCTGTTACTTCCCCTGCTGTTACTTTCCTTGCTGTTATTTCCCCTGCTGTTACTTCCCCTGCTGTTACTTCCCCTGCTGCTACTTCTTCTGCTGTTACTTCCTCTGCTGTTACTTTCCTTGCTGTTACTTCCCCTGCTGTTACTTCCCCTGCTGCTACTTCTCCTGCTGTTACTTCCCTTGCTGTTACTTTCCTTGCTGTTACTTACCCTGCTGTTACTTATATTGCTGTTACTTCTCCTGCTGTTATTTCCCCTGCTGTTACTTCTCCTGCTGATACTTCCCCTGCTGTTACTTCTCCTGCTGTTACTTCCCCTGCTGTTACTTCCCCTGCTGTTACTTCCCCTGCTGTTACTTCGTCTGCTATTACTTCCCCTGCTGTCACTTTCTTGCTGTTACTTCCCCTGCTGTTACTTCCCCTGCTGTTGTGTCCTTTGCTGTTACTTCCCCTGCTGTTACTTCCCCTGCTGTTAATTCCCCTGCTGTTACTTCCCCTGCTGTTACTTCCCCTGCTGTTGTGTCCTCTGCTGTTACTTCCTCTGCTGTTACTTCCCCTGCTGTTACTTCCCCTGCTGTTACTTCCCCTGCTGTTATGTCCTCTGCTGTTACTTCCCCTGCTGTTACTTCCCCTGCTGTTACTTCCGCTGCTGTTAATTCCCCTGCTGTTACTTCCCCTGCTGTTGTGTCCTCTGCTGTTACTTCCTCTGCTGTTACTTCCCCTGCTGTTACTTCCCCTGCTGTTACTTCCTCTGCTGTTACTTCCCCTGCTGCTACTTCTCCTGCTGTTACTTCCTCTGCTGTTACTTCCTCTGCTGTTACTTCCCCTGCTGTTACTTCCCCTGCTGTTACTTCCCCTGCTGTTACTTCGCCTGTTGTTGTTCTGCTGTTACTTCCCCTGCTGTTACTCCCCTGCTGTTGTTTCTCCAGAAGTTACTTTCCTGCTGTTACTTCCCCTGCTGTTACTTCTCCTGATGTTACTTCTCCTGCTGTTATTTCCGTGGTTACTCTTACTTCTCCTCCTCCTCCATCTGCCGTCTGTTGATTGGTCGCAAAACATCACTCATTTCGCGCGCTTTTTTATCCTTTGGTTACCTATAAATAGAATCCACCGTGTCTTCGCGCCATGTCTTTTGATGCTGACCTATTTATATGTCGGCGTTTTCATGGCATAGTTTCACTTTTTTCGATACATTAATGTAAAGATGAGCAGAAGTATGGGCAGCGAATGCTGACGGTGAACTCACCACTTGACTAAGACTTGTCATTGAAAAGAACCGAATCTTGCAAACTGCGCGCGTGAAGAACTGCTGCGTCCAAAATTTCCACGTTACCAACTTTTTCATCATTCAGTCGGTATAAAAACAAACGCAATGGGGGGTGGGGATGGGGGCACTTATTTTTAGACAGCCTGTTATCGGCTGGCTTCTCAGGCATGAATTCAGGGTCCTCCTCCTCGTCATTTGCTACTGCTGGCGTCCTTTTCCTTCTTGCCTCGGCCCCGTGCTCAGCGTCTGTTCGTGCTCACTGCCTGTCCGTGCTCACTGCCTGTCCGTGCTCAGTGTCTGTCCGTGCTCAGTGTCTGTCCGTGCTCAGTGCCTGTCCGTGCTCAGTGCCTGTCCGTGCTCACTGCCTGTCCGTGCTCAGTGCCTGTCCGTGTTCAGTGCCTGTCCGTGCTCAGTGCCTGTCCGTGCTCACTGCCTGTCCGTGCTCAGTGCCTGTCCGTGCTCAGTGCCTGTTTGTGCTCATGCAGTGCCTGTTCGTGCTCACTGCCTGTCCGTGCTCAGTGCCTGTCCGTGCTCAGTGCCTGTCCGTGCTCAGTGCCTGTCCGTGCTCACTGCCTGTCCGTGCTCAGTGCCTGTCCGTGCTCAGTGTCTGTCCGTGCTCACTGCCTGTCCGTGCTCAGTGCCTGTCCGTGCTCAGTGCCTGTCCGTGCTCAGTGCCTGTCCGTGCTCACTGCCTGTCCGTGCTCAGTGCCTGTTTGTGCTCATGCAGTGCCTGTTCGTGCTCACTGCCTGTCCGTGCTCAGTGCCTGTTTGTGCTCATGCAGTGCCTGTTTGTGCTCATGCAGTGCCTGTTCGTGCTCATGCAGTGCCTGTTTGTGCTCATGCAGTGCCTGTTTGTGCTCATGCAGTGCCTGTTCGTGCTCATGCAGTGCCTGTTTGTGCTCATGCAGTGCCTGTCCGTGCTCAGTGCCTGTTTGTGCTCATGCAGTGCCTGTCCGTGCTCAGTGCCTGTTTGTGCTCATGCAGTGCCTGTTCGTGCTCATGCAGTGCCTGTTTGTGCTCATGCAGTGCCTGTTCGTGCTCATGCAGTGCCTGTTTGTGCTCATGCAGTGCCTGTTCGTGCTCAGTGCCTGTTCGTGCTCATGCAGTGCCTGTTCGTGCTCATGCAGTGCCTGTTTGTGCTCATGCAGTGCCTGTTCGTGCTCATGCAGTGCCTGTTCGTGCTCAGTGCCTGTTCGTGCTCATGCAGTGCCTGTCCGTGCTCAGTGCCTGTTTGTGCTCATGCAGTGCCTGTTCGTGCTCATGCAGTGCCTGTTTGTGCTCATGCAGTGCCTGTTCGTGCTCATGCAGTGCCTGTCCGTGCTCATGCAGTGCCTGTCCGTGCTCATGCAGTGCCTGTCCGTGCTCAGTGCCTGTCCGTGCTCAGTGCCTGTTCGTGCTGTCTCCACAGCTGAGCAAGATGACCAACAAGTACAACGCCAGCGAGGTCCAGCTCGGCTCCAAGGCTGGACAGCTGTCCGACCTGCAGACACGCTTCCACCAACTGGACGCGGAAAACTCGCAGCTGCGCAAGGACAAGACACTGCTCGTAGACCATGTGTCCGACATCCAGAGCAAGGTGAGTGGCACGTAGACCACGTGTCCGACATCCAGAGCAAGGTGGGTGGCGCGTAGACCACGTGTCCGACATCCAGAGCAAGGTGAGTGGCTCGTAGACCACGTGTCCGACATCCAGAGCAAGGTGAGTGGCGCGTAGACCACGTGTCCGACATCCAGAGCAAGGTCAGTGGTGCTCATCAAGGGGCGGCTGTCTCCAGGCAGCCGGGACGCAGGCGCGTTTCCTTGGGAAAGGCGTAAAAATGCGGTCAGAGGTCAGCGCTCATGGAGGGCTGTTGCCAGGCGCTCATGGAGGGCTGTTGCCAGGCACAAAGCCTTTCTCCTCATTGATGGAACTTGTCCACGCTTTGAGTGCTCAACTCTGAACGACGACGTTTCGAGGAAAAAGGGGGAGTAGAAGAAGGGGGACGGGAAGAAGAAGAGGTTTTATTAGTTTGTCTGCTGCCACCCGACCAATAAATTGTGTCACTGCTCCCACACTTTTTTATTTATCTCAGGAAACACACACACACACACATACACACACACACACACACACACACACACACACAATCACACACAGACACACACACACACATGCACACACACACATGCACACACATGCACACACACACATACACACACACACACACACACACACACACACGTGAAGGCCTCTGACTGCCTCTGACAGCCTCTGACCGCCTCTGACAGCCTCTGACTGCCTCTGACAATCTCTGACAGCCTCTGACTGCCTCTGACTGCCCCTCCTCCTGCTGCTGCTGCTCCTCTCCCTCCTCCTGCCCCTCCTCCCCCTGCCTCTGCTCCTCCTCCTATTGCTTCTCCTCCTGCTTCTTTCTCTGCTGATTTCTTCTTTTCTGCTGCGATCAATGTTGACATGGCCTACAGAGACTGATAGGCCGGAAAAGTTCATTCATTTGTCCATTCGTTCATTCAATTTTATTAATTTGTTCTTTATCCATTCATCCATTCACTGATTCATTGATTGATTGGGTCTCTTTTTGCTTGTCCCGCGGACAGCTGGAGGAGAGGGAGGAGGACATGCGCAGGCTGCAGGCGGCGGTGGGCGCGCTGGAGAGCAAGCTTCGCGAGTACCAGCTGGAGCAGGACCTGGAACAAAGCAAGCAGTCCCAGAAGTGGGAGGAGTTCAGCCGCCTGGCGGAGAGCATGCGCACTCTGTCCCGCAGCATGGCCGCCCACGCCGCCTCTGGGCTGGGCGCTCCCAGCACCAAGACCTCCTCCGCCAGCATTCAGCGTGTCCTCCTTGAGAACTGAGTCACCCTCCCATCACGCCCCCCCCCCCCCCCCCTCCCCCAACCCCCGCGCTCATCATAACTATATCCCAACCTACCCTTTGCCACCCTGCCCCATCGTAATTCCCCCACCCCCTTCCCCTGCCTACCACGCCCTCCCCCCACTCCCTTCCCCTGCCTACCACCCCCTCCCCAACCCCCTTCCCCTGCCTACCACCCCCTTCCCCCACCCCATACCCCTGCCTACCACCCCCTGTGGGTTGGGGATCAGAATAGACTCATCCTGTCTCCTCGTAAGAGGCGAATAGATAGGGACCCAGTGACAAGACTTGCGCTTACTCTAAACTAAAATGATTTTCGTGCTAAATTGCCTTACATAGCCTACATTGCTGATAGACCATAACGGCCCACCAACCCATCCACCCCTGTACCCACACCCCACCCATCCACCCCTGTACCCACACCCCACCCATCCACCCCTGTACCCACACCCCACCCATCCACCCCTGTACCCACACCCCACCCATCCACCCCTGTACCCACACCCCACCCATCCACCCCTGTACCCACACCCCACCCATCCACCCCTGTACCCACACCCCACCCATCCACCCCTGTACCCACACCCCACCCCGCATTCCTCCCAGACCCCACCCACCCATCCACCCCTGTACCCACACCCCACCCCGCATTCCTCACAGACCCCACCCACCCATCCACCCCTGTACCCACACCCCACCCCGCATTCCTCCCAGACCCCACCCACCCATCCACCCCTGTACCCACACCCCACCCCGCATTCCTCCCAGACCCCACCCACCCATCCACCCCTGTACCCACACCCCACCCATCCACCCCTGTACCCACACCCCACCCTGCATTCCTCCCAGACCCCGCCCACCCATCCACCCCTGTACCCACACCCCACCCCGCATTCCTCCCAGACTCCACCCACCCATCCACCCCTGTACCCACACCCCACCCCGCATTCCTCCCAGACCCCACCCACCCATCCACCCCTGTACCCACACCCCACCCCGCATTCCTCCCAGACCCCACCCACCCATCCACCCCTGTACCCACACCCCACCCCGCATTCCTCCCAGACCCCACCCACCCATCCACCCCTGTACCCACACCCCACCCCGCATTCCTCCCAGACCCCACCCACCCATCCACCCCTGTACCCACACCCCACCCCGCATTCCTCCCAGACCCCACCCACCCATCCACCCCTGTACCCACACCCCACCCCGCATTCCTCCCAGACCCCACCCACCCATCCACCCCTGTACCCACACCCCACCCCGCATTCCTCCCAGACCCCACCCACCCATCCACCCCTGTACCCACACCCCACCCCGCATTCCTCCCAGACCCCACCCACCCATCCACCCCTGTACCCACACCCCACCCTGCATTCCTCCCAGACCCCACCCACCCATCCACCCCTGTACCCACACCCCACCCCGCATTCCTCCCAGACCCCACCCACCCATCCACCCCTGTACCCACACCCCACCCCGCATTCCTCCCAGACCCCACCACCCATCCACCCCTGTACCCACACCCCACCCGCATTCCTCCCAGACCCACCCACCCATCCACCCCTGTACCCACACCCCACCCCGCATTCCTCCCAGACCCCACCCACCCATCCACCCCTGTACCACACCCCACCCCGCATTCCTCCCAGACCCCACCCACCCATCCACCCCTGTACCCACACCCCACCCCGCATTCCTCATAACACCCCACCCACCCATCCACCCCTGTACCCACACCCCACCCCGCATTCCTCCCAGACCCCACCCACCCATCCACCCCTGTACCCACACCCCACCCCGCATTCCTCCCAGACCCCACCCACCCATCCACCCTGTACCCACACCCCACCCCGCATTCCTCCCAGACCCCACCCACCCATCCACCCCTGTACCCACACCCCACCCCGCATTCCTCCCAGACCCCACCCACCCATCCACCCCTGTACCCACACCCCACCCATCCACCCCTGTACCCACACCCCACCTGCATTCCTCCCAGACCCGGCCCACCCATCCACCCCTGTACCCACACCCCACCCTGCATTCCTCCCAGACCCCACCCACCCATCCACCCCTGTACCCACACCCCACCCCGCATTCCTCCCAGACCCCCCCCACCCATCCACCCCTGTACCCACACCCCACCCCGCATTCCTCCCAGACCCCATCCACCCCTGTACCCACACCCCACCCCGCATTCCTCCCAGACCCCACTCACCCATCCACCCCTGTACCCACACCCCACCCCGCATTCCTCCCAGACCCCACCCACCCATCCACCCCTGTACCCACACCCCACCCCGCATTCCTCCCAGACCCCACCCACCCATCCACCCCTGTACCCACACCCCACCCCGCATTCCTCCCAGACCCCACCCACCCATCCACCCTGTACCCACACCCCACCCCGCATTCCTCCCAGACCCCACCCACCCATCCACCCCTGTACCCACACCCCACCCCGCATTCCTCCCAGACCCCACCCACCCCAACCTTCAACCTAATCCGCATCTCTTAATCCACTCCATTTTAATCTCACCCCATTCCACGCAACCTTAATCCATCCCCATTGAATCCCATCTGCCACTCCACCCTTTACCATTCCATTCTTCCCCACCCCTACAACTCTCACTCTCTCCCATTCCACCCCATCCACACCACTCCTCCCCACCCACCCCATCCACACCACTCCTCCCCATCCACCCCATCCACACCACTCCTCCCCATCCACCCCATCCACACCACTCCTCCCCATCCACCCCATCCACCCCACTCCTCCCCACCCACCCCAGAGACACTGACACGCGACAGCTGACGGGAGTGTCTGAAGGAGGGGTGGATTGGGAAAATCATTGAGGAAAAACCAAAGTATCAAATGAGACATATTGCGGTTGGCTGCAAGTCTGATGGTCAACACTTGGACCAGAAGCTTGGAGGTCTGTGGAGATAACAACCATAGTGTATTTTCAAAAACGTCTATTTTTAACAAAGTTGTAGCTGGACTGATTTCACCCTTCAGTCGGAGATTCAGTTTCTGACTCCATCAGTTGGGTCTGGTTGAATTCCATGGTTGTATACCATTCTTGTTACGTGTTGATTTCTATGGCTAAGGACCATTCTTGTTGTTTGTTTAACATTTACACTACTTTTCAAACAAAAAGCTCATATTTTAGCGGATCAGGGTAGTCCGTGAACATGAGGACTCTGGTGAAGTTGGGTGGCACCCAGACCTGGTGGCCAGACGCCAGCTCGCTGTCTGTGGAGGAGGGTCGGCTGACGGCCGCGACATGAAGAGGAAGGCGATGTACGCCGTGTCCAAGACAGATAGAGAGGTGGCAGAGGAAGGCGATGTACATCGTGTCTCAGACAGATAGAGAGGTGGCAGAGGAAGGCGATGTACGCTGTGTCCCAGACAGATAGAAAGGTGGCAGAGGAAGGCGATGTACATCGTGTCCCAGACAGATAGAGAGGTGGCAGAGGAAGGCGATGTACATCGTGTCTCAGACAGATAGAGAGGTGGCAGAGGAAGGCGATGTACATCGTGTCCCAGACAGATAGAAAGGTGGCATCTTGCAGCTTTAAGGCAACCTTTTGGTTGACGTATCTGTTTTCCGGCACTTGTAAACTAATGTGATATCAACAAATCTACCTATACGTGTTTTCTACATCACCTATCTGTGATATCCATTATAATGTAACCCCTGTGTATGTACTGTTAAACTTGTCATGCACGAAATAATCCTAGATTTAGTTGTATATCTTCTTAGCATTCTCATGTTTCAGTATTTTATAAATTTACATATGTTTAATTGGGTTTTTCCTTGTTTATAATAATACCTGATGTATTCTTTTGATGGGTTGCTCTCTTACTCTTTTGCTCTTCCTGCAGAAGCAGTCGAATTCTGTGCTTTTGAAAAACGAACGAAGGTATTACGTGAATGTCACCACGCATGCATAGAACTGTCCGAACCTTCCTGATGAAAGACTCCATACAAACACGAAGCTTCCACACAAACACGAAGCTTACTTTTCTGTGCAAAGTTCATCAAGCATGAAATGCAGTGCAGCAAAAAACCCGTTTGAAACAAAAGGAACGTAATGAATTAGGCTGGCTGCGATATCTGTGCAAGCCTCTACATCATCCAGAGAAATTTTCCGTCTTGGCTGTGTTGGGACAGTTGACCCCCACTATGTTGGTACAGCTGACCTCCACTGTGTTGGTACAGCTGACCTCCGCTGTGTTGGTACCGCTGACCTCCGCTATGTTGGTACCGCTGACCTCCGCTGTGTTGGTACAGCTGACCTCCACTATGTTGGTACAGCTGACCTCCACTATGTTGGTACAGCTGACCTCCGCTGTGTTGGTACCGCTGACCTCCACTGTGTTGATACAGCTGACCTCCGCTGTGTTGGTACAGCTGACCTCCACTATGTTGGTACAGCTGACCTCCGCTGTGTTGGTACAGCTGACCTCCACTATGTTGGTACAGCTGACCTCCGCTGTGTTGGTACCGCTGACCTCCGCTATGTTGGTACAGCTGACCTCCCCTATGTTGGTACCGCTGACCTCCGCTGTGTTGGTACAGCTGACCTCCACTGTGTTGGTACAGCTGACCTCCGCTGTGTTGGTACCGCTGACCTCCGCTGTGTTGGTACCGCTGACCTCCGCTGTGTTGATACCGCTGACCTCTGCTGTGTTGGTACAGCTGACCTTCGCTGTGTTGGTACCGCTGACCTCCGCTGTGTTGGTACCGCTGACCTCCACTGTGTTGGTACTGCTGACCTCCGCTGTGTTGGTACCGCTGACCTCCGCTGTGTTGGTACAGCTGACCTCCGCTGTGTTGGTACCGCTGACCTCCGCTGTGTTGGTACAGCTGACCTCCGCTGTGTTGGTACAGCTGACCTCCGCTGTGTTGGTACCGCTGACCTCCGCTGTGTTGGTACAGCTGACCTCCGCTGTGTTGGTACAGCTGACCTCCGCTGTGTTGGTACCGCTGACCTCCGCTGTGTTGGTACAGCTGACCTCCGCTGTGTTGGTACCGCTGACCTCCGCTGTGTTGGTACAGCTGACTTCTGCTATGTTGGTACAGCTGACCTCCGCTGTTTTGGTACAGCTGACCTCCGCTGTGTTGGTACAGCTGACCTCCGCTGTGTTGGTACAGCTGACTTCTGCTATGTTGGTACAGCTGACCTCCGCTGTTTTGGTACAGCTGACCTCCACTATGTTGGTACAGCTGACCTCCGCTGTGTTGGTACAGATGACCTCCGCTGTGTTGGTACCGCTGACCTCCGCTATGTTGGTACAGCTGACCTCTGCTGTGTTGGTACAGATGACCTCCGCTGGGTTGGTACCGCTGACCTCCGCTGTGTTGGTACCGCTGACCTCCGCTGTGTTGGTACAGCTGACCTCCGCTGTGTTGGTACCACTGACCTCCGCTGTGTTGGTACAGCTGACCTCCGCTGTGTTGGTACCGCTGACCTCCACTATGTTGGTACAGCTGACCTCCGCTGTGTTGGTACAGCTGACCTCTACTGTGTTGGTACAGATGACCTCCGCTGTGTTGGTACAGCTGACCTCCACTGTGTTGGTACAGCTGACCTCCACTATGTTGGTACAGCTGACCTCCGCTGTGTTGGTACAGATGACCTCCGCTGTGTTGGTACCGCTGACCTCCGCTGTGTTGGTACAGATGACCTCCACTGTGTTGGTACAGCTGACCTCCGCTGTGTTGGTACAGATGACCTCCGCTGTGTTGGTACAGATGACCTCCACTGTGTTGGTACAGCTGACCTCCGCTGTGTTGGTACAGCTGACCTCCTTGCTGGCTGAGTGGGCTCTGGCCTGGGTCCTGGGCTTCATGTGCACCCTCCAGCTCACACGGTGCGTTTGGTCATGTGCCATTTGCTCCAGTAGTTGAACAAATGAACCCAATACTTTGCAGCAGTTTTCCAGACGATTTATTGCCATGAAATGTTGTCATCCTGCTTATTCATCATCATAATGCATTTCATGAATACAGTATTGCTGTGGAAAGAGATATGACGAACTTTTTTGTACTGAAGTGCATGGAACCTAAAATATCTATGTGCTCCTTGAAGTGTTAATTTATCAAAGAGTTTTCAAGAGCTGTGAATATTAGGGGAATGATAGTTCAATATCAATGTGTTCCTTGAAAAGTTGTCTATCAAGACTTTTTAAGAAGCTGTGAATACTAGGGAAATGAGAGTTCAATATCAATGTGTTCCCTGAAATGTTGTCTCTCCAAGACTTTTCAAGAAGCTGTGAATTCTAGGGGAGTGATTGTTCAATATCAATGTGCTCCTTGAAAAGTTGTCTATCCAGCAGTGTTCAAGAGCTGTAAATCCTGGAGGAATGAATTATAGTTCAACATCTATGTTTTCATTTGAAATAGTCCATCCAAGAGTTTTCAAGAGCTGTGAAGACAAGTGGAAAAACAGTTCTCCCTGTGTCCACCAGTCGTTGCCAGCATTGAGGTTCCTGGTCTTGGAAAGGAATGTCCATAATCACCATCATCACTGCCAGACAGGTGTCTTTCCATCTGGCATCCTGAGTGAATCAGAGTGGTGTCCGTCTCTTGGTGGTTGCTCGCTGGCTGCTTGGTGGCTGCTTGGTGGCTGCTTGGTGGCTGCTTGGTGGCTGCTTTGTGGCTGCCTGGGGGATGCTCGGTGGCTGCTTTGTGGCGGCCTGGGGGATGCTTAATGGCTGCCTGGGGGCTGCTTGATAGCTGCTCACTGGCTGCTCGGTGGCTGCCTGGGGGCTGCTTGGTGGCTGCCTGGGGGCTGCTTGGTGGCTGCCTGGGGGCTGCTTGGTGGCTGCTTGGTGGCTGCTTGGTGGCTGCTTGGTGGCTGCTTGGTGGCTGCTCGGGGGCTGCTTTGTGGCTGCCTGGAGGCTGCTTGGTGGCTGCTTGGTGGCTGCCTGAGGGATGCTCGGAGGCTCCTTGGTGGCTGCTCGGAGGCTGCTTGGTGGCTGCTCGGGGGCTGCTTGGTGGCTGCCTGGGGGCTGCTTGGTGGCTGCTTGGTGGCTGCTCGGTGGCTGCTTGGTGGCTGCTGGTGGTGCTGGTGCTGCTGGTGCTGCTGGTGCTGCTGGTGCTGCTGGTGCTGCTGGTGGTGCTGCTGGTGCTGCTGGTGCTGCTGGTGCTGCTGGTGCTGCTGGTGCTGCTGGTGCTGCTGGTGCTGCTGGTGCTGCTGGTGCTGCTGGTGCTGCTGGTGCTGCTGGTGCTGCTGCTGGTGCTGCTGGTGCTGCTGGTGCTGCTGGTGCTGCTGGTGCTGCTGGTGCTGCTGGTGCTGCTGGTGCTGCTGGTGCTGCTGGTGCTGCTGGTGCTGCTGGTGCTGCTGGTGCTGCTGGTGCTGCTGGTGCTGCTGGTGCTGCTGGTGCTGCTGGTGCTGCTAGTGCTGCTGGTGCTGCTGGTGCTGCTGGTGCTGCTGGTGCTGCTGGTGCTGCTGGTGCTGCTAGTGCTGCTGGTGGTGCTGGTGCTGCTGGTGCTGCTGGTGCTGCTGGTGCTGCTGGTGCTGCTGGTGCTGCTGGTGCTGCTGGTGCTGCTGGTGCTGCTGGTGCTGCTGGTGCTGCTGGTGCTGCTGGTGCTGCTGGTGCTGCTGGTGCTGCTGGTGCTGCTGGTGCTGCTGGTGCTGCTGGTGCTGCTGGTGCTGCTGGTGCTGGTGCTGCTGGTGCTGCTGGTGCTGCTGGTGCTGCTGGTGCTGCTGGTGCTGCTGGCTGCTGGTGCTGCTGGTGCTGCTGGTGCTGCTGGTGCTGCTGTAGCTGCTGGTGCTGCTGGATAGCTGCTGGTGCTGCTGGTGCTGCTGGTGCTGCTGGTGCTGCTGGTGCTGGTGCTGCTGGTGGCTGCTGGTGCTGCTGGTGCTGCTGGTGCTGCTGGTGCAGTGCTGGTGGCTGCTCGGTGGCTGCTGGTGCTGCTGTGGTGCTGCTGTGGTGGCTGCTGGTGCTGCTGGTGGCTGCTTGGTGGCTGCTGGTGCTGCTGGTGCTGCTGGTGGCTGCTGGTGGCTGCTGGTGCTGCTGCTGGTGGCTGCTGGTGGCTGGTGGCGGCTGGAGGCTGGTGGCTGCTGGTGGCTGCTGGTGCTGCTGGTGGCTGCTTGGTGGCTGCTCGGTGGCTGCTGGTGCTGCTGGTGGCTGCTGGTGGCTGCTGTGGTGGCTGCTGGTGCTGCTGGTGCTGCTTGGTGGCTGCTGGTGGCTGCTGGTGGCTGCTGGTGGCTGCTTGGTGGCTGCTGGTGGCTGCTGGTGCTGGTGGCTCTTGGTGGCTGCTCGGTGCTGCTGGTGGCTGCTGGTGGCTGCTGGTGGCTGCTGGTGGCTGCTGTGGTGGTGCTGGTGGTGCTGGAGGCTCGTTGGTGGCTGCTCGGTGTGCTGCTGGTGGCTGCTGGTGGTGCTGCTTGGTGGCTGCTCGGGGGCTGCTTGGTGGCTGCTCGGAGGCTGCTTGGTGGCTGCTCGGGGGCTGCTTTGTGGCTGCGTGGTGGCTGCGTGGTGGCTGCTGGTGCTGCCTGGGGGCTGCTCGGTGGCTGCCTGGTGGCTGCCTGAGGGATGCTCGGAGGCTGCTTTGTGGCTGCCTGGTGGCTGCCTGGGGGCTGCTCGGTGGCTGCTTGGTGGCTGCTCGGTGGCTGCTGGGGCTGCTCGGAGGCTGCTTGGTGGCTGCTTGGTGGCTGCTTGGTGGCTGCTTGGTGGCTGCTCGGTGGCTGCTCGGTGGCTGCTTGGTGGCTGCTTTGTGGCTGCCTGGTGGCTGCCTGGGGGCTGCTTGGTGGCTGCCTGGGGGCTGCTTGGTGGCTGCATGGTGGCTGCTTGGTGGCTGCATGGTGGCTGCTTGGTGGCTGCTTGGTGGCTGGCTGCTTTGTGACTGCCTGGGGGCTGCTCGGTTTCTGCCTGGGGGCTGCTTGGTGGCTGCATGGTGGCTGCATGGTGGCTGCTTGGTGGCTGCTCGGTGGCTGCTGGTGGCTGCTGGTGGCTGCTTGTGGCTGCCTGGTGGCTGCCTGGGGGCTGCTTGGTGGCTGCCTGGGGGCTGCTTGGTGGCTGCTGGTGGCTGCTTGGTGGCTGCATGGTGGCTGCTTGGTGGCTGCTTGGTGGCTGGCTGCTTTGTGACTGCCTGGGGGCTGCTCGGTTTCTGCCTGGGGGCTGCTTGGTGGCTGCATGGTGGCTGCTTGGGGGCTGCTCGGTGGCTGCCTGGGGGCTGCTTTGTGGCTGCTTGGGGGCTGCTTTGTGGCTGCCTGGGGGCTGCTCGGTTTCTGCCTGGGGGCTGCTTGGTGGCTGCCTGGGGGCTGCTCGGTTTCTGCCTGGGGGCTGCTTGGTGGCTGCTCGGTGGCTGCTCGGTGGCTGCTTTGTGGCTGCCTGGTGGCTGCTTGGTGGCTGCCTGGGGGCTGCTTTGTGGCTGCCTGGGGGCTGCTTTGTGGCTGCTTGGGGGCTTCTTTGTGGCTGCCTGGGGGCTGCTCGGTTTCTGCCTGGGGGCTGCTCGGTGGCTGCTCGGTGGCTGCTTTGTGGCTGCCTGGGGGCTGCTTGGTGGCTGCTTGGTGGCTGCCTGGTGGCTGCTTGGTGGCTGCTTGGTGGCTGCCTGGGGGCTGCTTGGGGGCTGCTTGGTGGCTGCCTGGTGGCTGCTTGGTGGCTGCTTTGTGGCTGCCTGGGGGCTGCTTGGTGGCTGCTTGGTGGCTGCCTGGTGGCTGCTTGGTGGCTGCTTGGTGGCTGCCTGGGGGCTGCCTGGTGGCTGCTTGGTGGCTGCCTGGGGGCTGCTTGGGGGCTGCTTGTTGGCTGCCTGGTGGCTGCTTGGTGGCTGCTTGGTGGCTGCCTGGGGGCTGCTTGGGGGCTGCTTGGTGGCTGCTTGGTGGCTGCTTGGTGGCTGCTTGGTGGCTGCCTGGGGGCTGCTTTGTGGCTGCCTGGGGGCTGCTTGGTGGCTGCCTGGGGGCTGCTTTGTGGCTGCCTGGGGGTTGCTTTGTGTCTGCCTGGGGGCTGCTCGGTTTCTGCCTGGGGGCTGCTCGGTTTCTGCCTGGGGGCTGCTCGGTGGCTGCTCGGTGGCTGCTTTGTGACTGCCTGGGGGCTGGCCTATCTTGCCTTCTGGTAGCATTGCCTTCCCGTTCATTGGATTTGCGACACATGTCCATCTTCATGAAGAAATGATATATATGCTTATTCTTAAATTATTGTTTTTGTTAATTGATGATTGCAAGAGCTTTCCTTCATCACGTTTCCCCCTTCAGTTCAGTGGCTGTCTTTTAATTTTAATGTTTGTTAAGAGTGGAGACCATTTCCCATTCCCCAGCATGACGGCGTGAAATGCAGAGCCTTGCCACATGTGGCCACCCAGGCAGTTTTGCTTGCGTCCCTCCACGACTTCCTGCCATGGTTCCCGTTGTTTTGTTGTTGGGACGATGGTGTTGTAAGGATGTAACTGGATGTTTGACTTGTGATAATGATGAGATGCAACTGGCATTTGTGGCGATTGAAGAAGAAGAAGAAGAAGAAGAAGAAGAAGAAGAAGAAGAAGAAGAAGAAGAAGAAGAAGAAGAAGAAGAAGAAGAAGAAGAAGAAGAAGAAGAAGAAGAAGAAATTGTTATTTAAAAAGGCTGCTTCATGGCCAGAGAAGTATGAATGTGGGTTTGCAAATGAGCGCTGATCCCCCGTTGTGAGGTTATTTTTAACTTTTATGTCATCGTTCACCTTTTAGTTCTGACATGAGAGCTTCCATTACATAGCCACAAATATTCCGTCCATTTATCTTCAGAAACATGAGTATGGCCCAGATATCATGTAGATTATGGTGTTATTACGTAACTTATTTTAGTGTAGAATATTCCAAGTAGGCGTTTACTTTTTCTAATAAACATAAAAGAAAACAACTCATCGTTTGTTGTCACTTCTTGATTGCATTTACAGCCGAAACCAAGCAAGTAAGAATGCAGAAAAAAGTTCAGGCTTCAAACCTCAATCCTCTTGCTTGTTGGCAGATGCTCTGTCCAGCATACTATCGAATTACTGTCATGATTCACGATGGTTTATGATTTAAAATGGGGAAACTTTTGTCGGTGGCATACAGTTTTCAACTGCAGAAACCCGTAATATGGAGTCACTTTTGCCAGACATGGGGGTGCAATAGGACAAAAAATTAAACCAATACTATGATCAATTGTTACTATATGGTTTTGAAGTATATAACTTGGCAAACATAAAACTATGTTCAATTACTAAATACTGCTCACGGTTGCTATGGAAACAATCCAAGATGGCCGCCAAACATATGTTTTTAAAAAGCTTATAACTTTCAAACTACTACTTATAAACATGCTCTGTTTTCACAAACATGCACAGACACACTCAAACTAAACATTTATCAGAAGGATTTTTTGAAATAGTGAATATTTATTTTTCTACAGAATTTTAAAGAAAATAAATGCATCCGTTAGCAATTTTTAGACCATTTTCATATTTTCTCTGGCAAAAAATATCATTAAAAACTGGTTTATTTAGAAATCCTTCTGTCAAAATCTAGCAATACATGTCATAAATGAAACTGCCAAGATTCAAGGTGATGGCTTTATTCCTGTGATGAGTTTTAGTAATTAATTGATTTGAACTCTATGAAAAAAACACATTTTGAGAAAATGGCAAAAACAACTTTTAGTCATGCATAAGTCCTACTAAAACTATCCATCATGGCTAAAACTTGTTTCATTTATTCATACATTCATCCAGCAGGACTACACATGCTAAAAATGAAACTGAACTTGCAGTTTCCAGTTTTTAGTGTATTTGTGTGCACAGTGAGTCAGTCCCTAGTACAAAAAAATGCAGGGATGGAAATGTTCATGCTCAAGAGGAAAGGATCAGTCCTACTACTACACAGGAAATGCTAAGGTCAATAAAGGCAACTTCAGGGAGACACATGCTGTGAATGATTCAACAACAAGTCAGTCTGCCATTCCAGCACCATAGGTTTCTCCTTCCTCCTCCTCCTGAAGCCTCCTCTTCTGATGCCTTGAGTTGAAGGCATGAAGCCACATGGTGTAGGCGCTGTTGCTATGCCTGAACAGAGGCTGCCACATTAGCTTTCTTCATTCTTCTGGCATTACAGGCTCCACATTTCAAGCAAAGTTTGCTGGCTAAGCCATTGTTTTCATCGTATAGTATGCTGATGGTAAGACCAGACAGAAAACAGTTCGAGCAAAGAACATCGTTCATCAGTTCACTCAGCTGATCTTCTAAGTGCACGTTGACCCACTTTTGATCGGTTTCAATCAGCTGCTTCGCTTCTGCCTGCATCATCTGTATCTTCCTCCTTGATGCCGATGTCTTTGAAGTTTCTTCCGGAATCGAGGCAGTTGAGATGGAGGGACGAGGAGGCAGCGATCGCGATGGCACTGTCAACGCAGGCGTTGACGAAGTAGAACTAGACTTTCGACCTTGACCGCGAAGTATTTTCGAGGTGCGTGCAGCCGCAAGCTGCTCTCTTCGCCCACTATTTTTCGGTCGCAGCATGATGTTGAGTTTATTCACTCATGGGCATTCTCTGATTGTTTGATTGAAGTCGAATTTATTCGATTTGGTGCGAAACAAAAACGAACTGAGAGAATTAGCGTTGAAGCGGCAGCCATGTTTATGATGCATTGTGGGCCAGGGAATCCTCGCTTCAGAGTCTCTGATTGGTTGAAACAAGTGGAATTCCCTCTCTAAGCTCAATGATTGGCTAGTGAGTTTCCAAACAACCCTGTGTACGCTGTTTGAAATCATCAACTAAAAATAGACCACTATAGTTGGCGGAGTTATTTCCCTTGCTGTGCTCGATCGAAAAGACGAGCTTTCCAACGGTACCGGGCGTGAACCTCTTCGTAGAATAGATCGAAAGTTACAATTTTTTCAAAAGTCATAAAATACGCTGCACCAATGACGTTTTAACGTTTTTTACGAGGAGTGATGTTTTTAAAAGCCATTTTATTCAACTAATTTTCGAATGACAGGTCGAAAAAAACACGTGGGGGCATTTGCGAGTGTTTGAACTACTCAAAACTGATGTTATCTCAAAAACGTCCAGATATGAAATTTTCCCAACTTTTCGACCCGTGTCTTTGGGGTGACTTTAGCCTTAGAGGTAACTTTGGCCTTGGGGGTGACTTTGGACTTGGGGATAACTTTGGCCTTGGGGGTGACTTTGGCCTTCTTTGGCCTTGGGGGTGACTTTGGCCTTGGGTGTGACTTAGGACTTGGCTGTGACTTTGGACTTGGGGATAACTTTGGCCTTGGGGGTGACTTTGGCCTTAGAGGGGACTTTGGCCTTGGGGATGACTTTGGACTTGGGGGTAACTTTGGCCTTGGGGGTGACTTTGGCCTTGGGTGTGACTGTGGCCTTGGGAATGACTTTGGCCTTGGGGTGACTTTAGCCTTGGAGGTGACTTTGGCCTTGGGGATGACTTTGGACTTGAGGATAACTTTGGCCTTGGGGGTGACTTTAGCCTTGGGTGTGACTTTGGGATTGGGGGTGACTTTGGGATTGGGGATGACTTTGGCCTTGGGGGTGACTTTAGCCTTAGAGGTGACTTTGGCCTTGGGGGTGACTTTGGCCTTGGGGGTGACTTTGGCCTTGGGTGTGACTTTGGGATTGGGGGTGACTTTGGGATTGGGGATGACTTTGGCCTTGGGGATGACTTCAGCCTTGGGTGTGACTTTGGACTTGGTTGTCACTTTGGACTTGGGGGTGACTTTGGGGTGACTTTGGCCTTGGGGGTGACTTTGGCCTTGGGGATGACTTTGGCCTTGGGGATGAGTCTGGCCTTGGGGGTAACTTTGGCCTTGGGGGTGACTTTGGCCTTGGGGATGACTTTGGCCTTGGGGATGAGTCTGGCCTTGGGGGTAACTTTGGCCTTGGGGGTGACTTTGGCCTTGGGGATGACTTTGGCCTTGGGGGTGACTTTGGCCTTGGGAATGACTTTGGCCTTGAGGGTGACTTTGGCCTTAGAGGTAACTTTGGCCTTGGGGTGACTTTAGCCTTAGAGGTAACTTTGGCCTTGGGGATGACTTTGGACTTGGGGATGACTTGGTCTTGGGGGTGACTTTGGCCTTGAGGGTGACTTTGGCCTTGGGAATGACTTTGGCCTTGAGGGTGACTTTGGCCTTGGGGATGACTTTGGCCTTTGGATGACTTTGGCCTTGGGGGTGACTTTGGCCTTGGGGGTGACTTTGGCCTTGGGGGTGACTTTGGCCTTCTTTGGCCTTGGGGGTGACTTTGGCCTTGGGGGTGACTTTGGCCTTGGGGGTGACTTTGGCCTTCTTTGGCCTTGGGGGTGACTTTGGGCTTGGGGCTGACTTTGGGCTTGGGGGTGACTTTGGCCTTTGGGACGACTTGGTCTTGGGGGTGACTTTGGGCTTGGGGGTGACTTTGGCCTTTGGGACGACTTGGTCTTGGGGCTGACTTTGGGCTTGGGGGTGACTTTGGCCTTTGGGACGACTTGGTCTTGGGGGTGACTTTGGCCTTGGGGGTGACTTTGGCCTTCTTTGGCCTTGGGGGTGACTTTGGGCTTGGGGCTGACTTTGGGCTTGGGGGTGACTTTGGCCTTTGGGACGACTTGGTCTTGGGGGTGACTTTGGGCTTGGGAGTGACTTTGGGCTTGGGGGTGACTTTGGCCTTTGGGGCGACTTGGTCTTGGGGATGACTTTGGGCTTGGGGGTGACATTGGACTTGGGGGTGACTTTGGGCTTGGGGGTGACATTGGGCTTGGGGATGACTTTGGCCTTGAGTGTGACTTTGGCCTCGGGGGTGACTTTGAGTTATCTTCTTAAGAATCAGAAACAACCAATGTTACTGTTACAAGCTTTATTCTAACAATATACACAACAAAACAAGACCAACGTTTTAAGTACAAACATTTCTTCTCGACAACAACACACAAAAAGGAGACAATCACTTAACTCACTTAAAAGGAAAAAATGGTGTTATGAAACAGTGGTGAAATCGCAATATTTTTATTTATTGTTGACTAGCAGTTCATTTTATACGACAGTTACATGACTGAGTCACAAAACAGGTCCGCCCGAAACACTCATTGAAGTAATTTGCTTCGTCAAACATGGACATTGTCACCTGTTGAAATCTCTCACTGCAGGCCAAAGCCAAATACACCCATACGTACAAGTACTACAAAACTGTCTTGCTTCTGGTTGTTCTATCATTCATTTCAAGATCGTGACTGACTTAGCAAGCACCTCGTACCAAAATAAAAGCAATTTCCTGCTGACCTCCTCAGCAAGTCCCACGTGGGGTGCCACAGCTCCCCCCCCCCCCCCCCGCCTGTAAGTAACCTGTTGGAGTTACTATGATCCCCTCCCCCTTCTGCCTGCAGGTAACCCGTTGGGGTGGCTATTTCCTCCCCCCCCCCCCTTCTGCCTGTAAGTAACCTGTTGGGGTGGCTATAACCCCCCCACTTCTGCTTGTAAGTAACCTGTTGGGATGGAACCAACATTCGGTCACTTCCAGTATCACGTATCGCATCGACTTCTTGGTCGTTGATCTTCACCTTTCTGGAATGTTCAAACTCTACGCAGCCGCCGTCAACGCTGGCTCCGAACGACACGAAGTGAGCTTGAGTGACGGGGACCCCTTGACTCCTCATCTGCCGGTGTAGTGATGGACAATCCTGCCTTCTGTGTCCTCGCGCCCCACAATGCCAGCAAGCAGGTGTAGTGATGGACAATCCTTCCTTATGTGTCCTCGCGCCCCACAATGCCAGCAAGCAGGTGCAGTGATGGACAATCCTGCCTTCTGTGTCCTCGCGCCCCACAATGCCAGCAAGCAGAGGGATCCTGTGTTCCGGGCGCAGTGGTCGGTGTTGTGCTATCCCACTGAGATTCACGGTGAAATCCAGTCTGCGCGTAAACTGGTCTGTGGTTCCGTGGAGCTGATCGTTGAGCAAAACGACTAGTGGGAGACGCAGTTTCTGTAGCCAGTTTAGCTTCAAGATGCCGATCGGCGATTTCTACCACTTCTTGCACGATGCGCGGGGCCTGTGTTCTGATCTTAGTGGCCAGATCTGGTGCTATGGTGTCGTTAATCTGCTCTTGAAGAATGAGATCACTGATGTCATTAAATGTCTCTTCCTTGCCTGCTCTTTCCATCCACTTGTTCAGGTAGGTTTTCGTCCTTTCCAACAGTTGGTTGTAAGTCTCACCAGTGCCCCTACATGCTTGACGGAACTTCTTCCGGTATAACTCCGCGGTGAGGTTGAAACGATTCTGGATAGCCCTTTTTACGACCGCGTAGTCAGTCAGTTGCTCCACCTTCAGCGTGGTGAGCGTTTCGGCAGCTTGCCCTTCCATGAGGGCAGTCAGTGCCCTGCCCCACTCTCTCTCAGGCCAGTCGGCGCCTTTAACGATTCTCTCAAACCGCGTGAGATATGTGGCCAAATCCTCCCCTTCTTTGTAGCGTGGCAACTCGAATTTCAGTTGTCCTAGGACAGGACCCGTCCTATTATCCGTCTTGGTAGGCTGCGACGTCTCCCGGAGGTTTGTCAGAAGTACTTGAAACTCCTCCCGTCGCAAAACTTCCGCCTGTTCTATTTCTCGTTTGCGTAGATCCAACTCTTGCTGTTTCATGGCCAACTCCTGTAGTCGCCAAGCTTCGGCTTTCTCTTCTTTCTCTTGCTGCAAGTTCAGAGCTCTCTCTCTTTCTTCTCTTTCTCGTTCCTCTTTCTCCCTTTCACGATCTCTGTTGCAACGTCTTTCCCTTTCTCGTTCATCTCTATCCCTTTCCTCTTTCTCTCTCATATAGTCAATCATCAATTCCCACTGTGGCTTTGCACTGACACTCATATCCTGTTGCCTCATAGTTTCCCCCCCCTAGTTCTCTAGCCACTTCCTTGGCTAGTTTCTCACGCGCTCGTTGGATACGCCGAGTATCTTCCTCCAACTCCCACTGCCTGCGAGCACGTTCATCTGCAGGAGTGCCGGTGGGAGTAGTTGAAACACGAGTGGATGATCTCATGCTTGCGCTGCTCGGTGTAGACACCGTACTTGTAGTCAACGAAGATGACGAAGTCGTAGGTATCAACGTATGCCTTAGTGACGGAGAGGCTAGATCAGCTTTCGCGGCTTTTCCCCTCGTAATCATACCCCCGTCAGCCATACTGTCCACTTTGTACCGGAATGGCAAAGTACACAAATGCGCACCAAGGAAAAATACCGCTACTATGCAGGGAAACTACCCAAAGAAGGCAACGTGACAAAACTTTCAACCCCAGGTGAACAGTGCCACACAGCTATATCAAAACGGGGAGGGATAGCACCCTTCAACAAAAGACATGAAATAAGAGTGAACTTGTAATCACCCTTTGGCTGTACCTCACATTGACGCTGGACAAAAACATACAAGGACGCACATGTTGGCGAATGGTAAGGCAAGATCCACGGACGAGCCCCCAATCTGTCGCGGCCGGGTGTATGGGCTGCTTATATTTTATTACAGCCCCCGGACAGATAATTATTTAAAGGTCTTGCCTACACACTCGCCAACCAATAAATGACAAAACAATGGGGTAATCACGAGGACAAGCAATTTTATTACCAATAAGTCAAAACAGCAACCTCACTCACTTCTGCGCAAGCCTAATACGCCGTGTAATCACCCATCAATATAACACACCACGCAACACAGATTCAACTTGCCCCAAACGGTTCCTTTTGTTCCCCAACAGTCCACCTTGCCGCACCCAGTTCGCTTCGTCACAAGCAATTCCACTTCGCCCCAACAGTTCACTTTGTCCCCCAACAGTCAACCTTGCCCTCCCACAGTTCACTTTGCCACACACAGTTCCACTTTGTCCCCCAACAGTCCACCTTGCCCCTCCCCCCCCCCCCCCCCCCAGTTCACTTTGTCCCCCAACAGTCCATCTTGCCCCTCCACAGTTCAATTTGCCACACACAGTTCCACTTCGTTTCCCAACAGTCCATCTTGCCCCTCCACAGTTCAATTTGCCACACACAGTTCCACTTCGTTTCCCAACAGTCCATCTTGCCCCTCCACAGTTCAATTTGCCACACACAGTTCCACTTCGTTTCCCAACAGTCCATCTTGCCCCTCCACAGTTCAATTTGCCACACACAGTTCCACTTCGTTTCCCAACAGTCCATCTTGCCCCTCCACAGTTCAATTTGCCACACACAGTTCCACTTCGTTTCCCAACAGTCCACCTTGCCCCCCCACAGTTCACTTTGCCACACACAGTTCCACTTCGTTTCCCAACAGTCCACCTTGCCCCTCCACAGTTCACTTTGCCACACACAGTTCCACTTCGTTTCCCAACAGTCCACCTTGCCCCTCCACAGTTCACTTTGCCACACACAGTTCCACTTTGTTCCCCAACAGTCCACCTTGCCCTCCCACAGTTCACTTTGCCACACACAGTTCCACTTCGTTTCCCAACAGTCCACCTTGCCTCCCCACAGTTCACTTTGCCACATCCCGTTCCACTCTGTTTCTCGACCGTCCACACTGCCCCCCACAGTTCACTTTGCCACACTCAGTTCCACTTCGCTCCTCAAACAATTCCTCTTACCCCAAACGGTCCAAAAAATATCCTACTCCTTCATTCCAATCCAATCCCTTTTTTTTTCTTCCTCTCTCGTCACTTCTCCTCATGACGTCTTTTTCTTTTCCCTTATTACATCACTCATCAAAGGCACTAGCGCAATACCCACTAAAAAGCATGCAAAGCAAGTGAAAAAAACCCGGTGGTAAACCAACACAGCCGTGCAGCACGTGCACAGGCCACTAAGTCTTAATTATAATTCAAAAGAAATTAACTAACCCTAAACGTGATAACCCCGTGCACAACCATCCAAAGCATTTCGCTGAATCGCCCAGAAAACCAAATAGCTTAAAGCCCCACTCCCTCTGGTTACCATAAACTACTCTCAAACCGAACACATTTCTCCTCGAGTCGTGACACCCAAAAAGAGGCGTACAAAAGAATAAAATGAAATACAACCATCAAACAAACTAATTCTCCCATGATTCAATTACAGTCACGTTTCTGTAGCAATGCAATAAACACAGCAGCAGTTTGCACACACGTGCATGCATGGATGCATGCACACAGCAGCAGTTTGCACACACGTGCATGCATGCATGCATGCACACAACAAGTGCGCCTCTGAGTACAGGCATGGTTACATATGTATGTATGTATGTATGTATGTATGTATGTATGTATGTATGTATGTATGTATGTATGTATGTATGTATGTATGTATGTATGTATGTATGTATGTATGTATGTATGTATGTATAATGTACTTATATTGCGCGCACTTCCAGCCCAAAGGCTGCTCAGTTGCGCATGCACACACACACAAAATGTCACGAATTTCCATGGTTCTAGGATGTCCCTAGTAGAGTCGACAAGGATCCCCTAGTCAGCAAGACGCGCTTGGTGGAAAAGGCATGTCTTGAGGCTTTCTCTGAAATTCTTCTGCTTTGGCTCCTGACGCAACGCATGCACGTACACGTACACACACACACACACACACACACACACACACACACA
>JAWQFJ010008500.1:0-22500 GCA_034096865.1 Theodoxus fluviatilis | reverse complement strand
AAAGAAAAGAAAATTGGTGAATCATCTTTGTGCCTGTCTGATAGTAAACAGAGAAAGTGCACGCGCCATTCTGAGAAAGATAAATACATTTACATTTAGTCTCAGTTTATTTGGCACACACAAACCAAAAATCCAGGCCGTGACACTGCGCCAACAGCCCAGGACTGCGCCAACTGCCCAGGACTGCGCCAACAGCCCAGGACTGCGCCAAGAGTCCAGGACTGCGCCAACAGCCCAGGACTGCGTCAACAGCCTAGGACTGCGCCAACAGCCCAGGACTGCGTCAACAGCCTAGGACTGCACCAACAGTCCAGGACTGCACCAACAGCCTAGGACTGCGCCAACTGCCCAGGACTGCGCCAACAGCCCAGGACTGCGCCAAGAGTCCAGGACTGCGCCAACAGCCCAGGACTGCGTCAACAGCCTAGGACTGCGCCAACAGCCCAGGACTGCGTCAACAGCCTAGGACTGCGCCAACAGCCTAGGACTGCACCAAGAGCCCAGGACTGCGCCAACAGCCTAGGACTGCGCCAACAGCCTAGGACTGCGCCAACAGCCCAGGACTGCGCCAAGAGTCCAGGACTGCGTCAAGAGTCCAGGACTGCGCCAACAGTCCAGGACTGCACCAACAGTCCAGGACTGCGCCAACAGCCCAGGACTGCGCCAACAGTCCAGGACTGCGCCAACAGCCTAGGACTGCACCAACAGCCCAGGACTGCGCCAACAGCCTAGGACTGCGCCAACAGCCCAGGACTGCGCCAATAGTCCAGGACTGCGCCAAGAGTCCAGGACTGCGTCAAGAGTCCAGGACTGCGTCAAGAGTCCAGGACTGTGTCAAGAGTCCAGGACTGCGTCAAGAGTCCAGGACTGCGCCAACAGTCCAGGACTGCACCAACAGTCCAGGACTGCGCCAACAGCCCAGGACTGCGCCAACGCCAACAGCCTAGGACTGCGCCAACAGCCCAGGACTGCGCCAAGAGCCCAGGACTGCACCAACAGTCCAGGACTGCGCCAACAGTCCAGGACTGCGCCAACAGCCCAGGACTGCGCCAACAGCCCAGGACTGCGCCAACAGCCTAGGACTGCGCCAACGCCAACAGCCTAGGACTGCGCCAACAGCCCAGGACTGCGCCAAGAGCCCAGGACTGCACCAAGATAATGCATCACTTACCGGAAGTCGAGGCAGTCCAGACACCTGCATTCCTCTGCCGTCTCATTGACGCAATGGTTGTCACGGCAACATGGCCTTGACCCTGTGGGGTTGCAGATGGCCTTGAACCACGTGACCGTCTGAGTTTCCTTGCGGCCGTTCCACACGTACGTGACGTTGTTGCACTTTCCGTCCTCACGCTCTAGCGAATGGGGCACGTGGTACTGGGATAGAGCCTTGCGGAAGAAATCGACCATGACTCCATTGTCAGCTGCCGACATATTTTTCTTGACCCAGTGACCTTGAGCCACGGCTTTGAGGACGCCACCACAGTGAGGGGGCAGGAGGGGAATGCCCAGGCGCCCTGGGGGCAGGGGAGGCTGCACGTGGAACTCCACCGCGCTCCAAGATCTTTCCGTCATGAAGATGTACATGACCGAGGAGACGACGGCAAGCAAGCAGATTAGGAAGACAATCACGAGTTGTCGCCTCTTCGGCAAGGGAACACCACTTCCGGTAGCTGGTAGGTTCATTTCCTGTTTGAAGTTGCTGGCAATGTTTCCAACCTCTCTACACCTCAGCGGCGCCGAAGCTACTGGAAGAAGACAGAAACACTCACTACAAAAACACTCACTACAGAAACACTCACTACAAAAACACTCACTACAGAAACACACTACAGAAACACTCACTACAGAAACACTCACTACAAAAACACTCACTACAGAAACACTCACTACAGAAACACTCACTACAAAAACACTCACTACAAAAACACTCACTACAAAAACACTCACTACAGAAACACTCACTACAAAAACACTCACTACAGAAACACTCACTACAGAAACACTCACTACAGAAACACTCACTACAAAAACACTCACTACAGAAACACTCACTACAAAAACACTCACTACAAAAACATTCACTACAAAAACACTCACTACAGAAACACTCACTACAGAAACACTCACTACAAAAACATTCACTACAAAAACACTCACTACAGAAACACTCACTACAAAAACACTCACTACAAAAACACTCACTACAAAAACAAAACGAAACAAACCAAACCAAACCAACAAAAGAAAAAAAACGAAAAGAAAGGATACAAAACAAAAGGAAACAAAACGAGACGAAACAAAAGAAAGCGTCGATGTGACCGGTCGCCAAGAAATGAGTCTCGACTCCACGTGGAGGTCGTAAGGTCGCAGCCCTAAGTAGGTCAAAGGAAGGAGCTTGTCCATGCTAATAATAATTATGTTCGCTCCAGCTGAACCACAAAGGATCCAACCGTATGTTGCTACAAGAAAATGTCCAACTGTTACCGATGTGCATGTTACAAAGTGCCTTGAAACAACTGTTACCAATGTGCATGTTACAAAGTGCCTTGAAACAACTGTTACCAATGTGCATGTTACAAAGTGCCTTGAAACAACTGTTACCAATGTGCATGTTACAAAGTGCCTTGAAACAACTGTTACCAATGTGCATGTTACAAAGTGCCTTGAAACAACTGTTACCAATGTGCATGTTACAAAGTGCCTTGAAACAACTGTTACCAATGTGCATGTTACAAAGTGCCTTGAAACAACTGTTACCAATGTGCATGTTACAAAGTGCCTTGAAACAAATGTTACCGATGTGCATGTTACAAAGTGCCTTGAAACAACTGTTACCAATGTGCATGTTACAAAGTGCCTTGAAACAGCTGTTACCGATGTGCATGTTACAAAGTGCCTTGAAACAACTGTTACCGATGTGCATGTTACAAAGTGCCTTGAAACAGCTGTTACCGATGTGCATGTTACAAAGTGCCTTGAAACAACTGTTACCAATGTGCATGTTACAAAGTGTCTTGAAACAACTGTTACCAATGTGCATGTTACAAAGTGCCTTGAAACAACTGTTACCAATGTGCATGTTACAAAGTGCCTTGAAACAAATGTTACCGATGTGCATGTTACAAAGTGCCTTGAAACAACTGTTACCAATGTGCATGTTACAAAGTGCCTTGAAACAGCTGTTACCGATGTGCATGTTACAAAGTGCCTTGAAACAACTGTTACCGATGTGCATGTTACAAAGTGCCTTGAAACAGCTGTTACCGATGTGCATGTTACAAAGTGCCTTGAAACAACTGTTACCAATGTGCATGTTACAAAGTGCCTTGAAACAACTGTTACCAATGTGCATGTTACAAAGTGCCTTGAAACAACTGTTACCAATGTGCATGTTACAAAGTGCCTTGAAAGGACTACCCGGTCTGGCGTTGATGGAGGAAAGACCAAACATCGCGTGTTTTAATCCCCCTTTTGTCCATCTCCGATGAAATAAAAGCTTACAATCTCGTATCCAATATGGGCCCGACATTTTGTCCCTAGGAATGCCGAGAGTTCCATTTGCTGCACGGGAAGAAACAAGTGAGGGGATGCGTGACAGGACCCACGGGAGAATCCTCTGCTGAGCTTTAAAAAATGCTGACGTCATTTTCTGGAAATGGGAATTCTGGCAAGTGACGTTTTAACAGTCTGTATCTCAGCAACCGTCACTGCGATTTTCAAACGGTTTTCATTAATGCAAATGTGACCCCCCACAAATAATCTTTCTTTTTCTTACATAATTATAATTATTTGTGTGTATTATTATTATCATTAGTGGAATATTTATATAAGGTTCCTTTTGTTATGTTGTATTATATGTATGCTTTCTCTTTCTCCCTCCATCTCCTCATCCCCTCTTTCTTCTCTGTATTCTTATAACTGTTGCTGTGTAGCAGACGAACTTGATTTTCCTTCACTGAGCTCAAAGATTATAGGTTACCTATAATCTTTGCTGTGCTAGCGTACCCTTAGTCTGTTAGCTCCCTATCTGAAGTCCAGTCCCTAAGGCATTGTTTATGTTACCGAGAGGCTGGGCCTGGAGGGTCAGCTTGCCCTCAGTTATCTGGTGTCTGTGCGTAGGGATACATTAGTCCAGATTGTCTTTGTTTAATTTGGTATATAGTTCAATTAATAAGTTTAACTATGTTTGCTTTATAAATCAATTTTGTTAGTGTGTAGAGCAGTCGATTTGAGTTGTAAAAGTGATAGAGTTTGTTTAGTTAGAAAGGTTTTATCGTCCTATACATGCACTATGTTTTTAGAGGAATGGACATTTATAGTCAAGAAGTAATAGTTCCAGAATTATGTTTCTGAAGTTTCTGCTAGCCATTCTTCCTTTGTCTACGAAAGCATGCAGTCCAATTTTTGCTAGAGGTGCAACCGAGTTTTTATACTATTATAGTCCAGCTTTGTCACGAGGATTGCGGGTATGTGAATAATATTTTTGTAATGTCATTATACTTGTTTGTTTGTATTACATTCAAGTAGCCTGTTATAGATGGTATTATATTGTGGGTTTGTCATTCTCGTGCCTTGATTGTATGGAAGGGAGAGACTTTTATAAGGCAGCCGATCTTATGGGAATCATAGGCTAAAAGAGTATTAATGCAATATTCCAAATCACGTTGTAATGGAGATGAGTATAGTATTATGATTATTTTGTGTTTGTTGAAGATGTTGTGACCAGAATCTGGTACTATGTCAGTGGGGGTTTTGCAGGAACATTGTTGATTATGACACTATGTATTTTTGAGTAGATATCATTGCTTTCTTTTATAACTAGAAGTAAGGCGGTGACAGAGAGGGTTGTGAACTCTTTAGCCCTGATATAAAGTGTTTCATTCGCGGCCGGACATCGGTACCGTTTCTGCCACAGTGAAAAGCTATGCTGACCTCGTCAGCGCAGGGACGCTGACCCCATTTAGGTCCCGTCCACGCGGTACCATCTCTCTCTCCTTGTCCCTCCCCTTCCTAGTTACTGTGATGCTGGCTTCTGGCGCGAAAGTGGCGTGCCTTGCGCATGCGCGAGGTCGAGGTCGTACGTTAACGAGGTCTCCCGTATGACGCGTTAGTCTATTTTTAGCACAGGAAGTCCCCTCCCCAAATTGGGTGTCGCGGCCGGGTGTATGGGAAGTTTGGGTGGTAATACAGCCCCCGGACAGATGATTGTTTAAAGGAACTTGCCTGCCCACTCGCCAACTAATGAATGACAAAACAAGGTAGCAATCACAAGGACAAACATTTTTATAACAGAAAACAGCAACCTTCTACACAACCACAACCAGCCGTGTAGTTACCAAAAGATTCACCTGCAAATCAAACAAGCGTGTGAAACCAAGTCATGCCCCAAACATTTCACCTTGCCCCAAACAGTTCACCTTGCCCCAAACAGTTCACCTTTCCCCAAACAGTTCACCTTGCCCCAAACAGTTCACCTTGCCCCAAACAGTTCACCTTGCCACAAACAGTTCACCTTGCCACAAACAGTTCACCTACTCAATCACTGGACGGCACCACACCAAGACCACTGACAGTTACTTGGGGTTCACAGCATCACAATGATAAATAGTCCAGAGTTTTGGTGTCCATACCTTTCCCACAAAAAACCCGCTTTCACAAGAAAACATTAAAAACATCCACGATGAAACATCAATTCCCTGCTAGTTGGCAGGCAATAGCAGGCAGCACAGGATTCGGAAAAAAACACAAACTTTAAACTTGTAATTGAATGAACTATGGAATGGAATAAACTTGAATCAACTGGGAATTAAATCTGAAACACACAATAGTAAAGCCGCTTACAGTCTCCCTACGGATTCAGAGTAGAAACTGGCAAATGAGGAACTTAAATAATATAGTCCTCCCACGACCTCCCGTCGCGAAACACTGCACCTAAGTGCCACAGCTCGTCGAAAGACACGACGGCTCACTGAAAAACAATCTCAGGCCAGACCCCTAACATGAGAAAATTACAATAATTATTGTATAGATGATGTCAGGGTGAAAATCCCGTGCAACCTAACCCCAGGGGAAAAACATGCCTCTGGAACCTCAATACCCCATGCAGGAGCCTCTTGCACACACACTTCATGCCCAAATAGCACCTTCATTCAAAACCTTGCATGAAAAAAGCATGCAACTTGCACACACCCACACGCCACATGTTAAAGGGCTGCACATGCCCGACTTTACAGTAACTAAACTAGAACAAGAAACACATTAAATCAAAATTAATAGGCTTGAGCCGTGACAGAACTCCCCCCTAGGTCAGACCTTCGGGTCAAGACCGATATTTAGTTACAGCTCAAGAAGTCTGCTCCAACATTTGCTGGGACGCGCAGATAGACCGCATTCCCTCAGACGCTCGAGAAACGAACGACCGTAGTAGAGAACCGTATGTTCTTCCCTGCGACGTCGTCTTCGTGGAGTCCCATCTTCCTCCTCTAATTCCATCAAGTCTAGCTCTGTCTCTTCATTGAGTGGACCAAACTTCTTCTTCTTCCTCCTCCTCTTCTTCTTCTTCTTCTTCTTCTTCTTCTTCTTCTTCTTCTTCTTCTTCTTCTTCTTCTTCTTCTTCTTCTTCCTCCTCCTCCTCCTCCTCCTCCTCCTCCTCCTCCTCTTCTTCTTCTTCTTCTTGCTTGGATCTTTCCGAGTCTGGACCGAGCAGCGATTTCCACCTTCATATATGGTCTCCACTACCATAAAGGTAACAGGCGGCTGGGTGTCCTCCGACTGACCCTGCTGTGCTTGCTGGGTGTCTTTCTCTGCCATGTACTCGTCCTCATCGATCTGATCAATGCGGTAGATGTCACCAGAGTCCTCAGGCAGTCCCTAAATGCGGACCAGAGTTGCTCCAGGGGTGCTGGTGGCAGACTCATCAAGCATCATGGAGTCTTCCAAGTACGTAGAGGCAGTAACAGACATGGCAACAGTAACAGATGCAGTGTTGGTAGTGTCAGGCTCAACCTTGACAATGACGGGTCTGGACTTCTTGCGAGGTAGAAAGGCCGTCGTGACGGGTGTAGATGGGAAGGTCACCCGCTTGCTGCCCGACTCGGAGTTCCTGCCACGCTTTCGAGCACTGCCGCGGACGTTCTCCTCATCCTCCACCCGAGTCTCCTCCACTTCTGTTCTAGGTGGGCGTCCACGTTTCCTAACTGGCTCTGCAGGTGTTTCTGAGGCAGATTCCCGATATTCAGCATCCAATTCCCTTTCCACTTCCTTGCTGGAGCGGCCCCGTCCTCGGCTACCAATCTTCCTTGGTCTTCCCCGTGTGCCTCTAGGAGGCGTCTCAGCCGGGGGGTTGACCTCCTTGGCCGACTCTTCCGTAGAGAATTCTGCCTCTGCTTCAACGGCCTCCTCCTGCACCCCATCATCTACGTCTGCCCCATTTTGTGCCGCCTCTTCTGCATCCTGTGGCTCAGCCTCTGCCTCTTTCTGGTCTGCAAGTTCTCGCATAAGTTTCAGTTGTGGATTGTCCTGCTGCTCACTGACGAGTTTCTCAGGAGTGACTTGGATGACTGGCAACTGTACGATCTGTGGTACAACCTTCTCCCGTGCTAGCTGTGCTCGCGTCTGAACTGGTAGGGCAGAGACCTGAAGCGGGACAGCTGTCTCACTGCCTTCGATGTCGTGGCATCTGTTGCCCAGAATCACGGGCATCGACGCGTCTGCAACCACTACTTCTGCATCGCCACAGAAGAATTCCGTGTCAAGTCGAACCTTCGCGAGCGGATGACTTCGCACTCCATGCAATGACCTCACCAGAATCTCCTCCCCGGTGTAATCCCGCGGGTGAATCAAATGAGAGGGAACCAGCATGCGGTCACTTCCAGTATCACGTATCGCGTCGACTTCTTGGTCGTTGATCTTCACCTTTTTGGCATGCTCAAAATCTAAGCAGCCGCCGTCAACGCTGGCTCCGAACGACACGAAGTGAACTTGAGTGACGGGGACCCCTTGACTCCTCATCTGCCGGTGCAGTGATGGACAATCCTGCCTTCTGTGTCCTCGCGCCCCACAATGCCAGCAAGCAGAGGGGTCCTGTGTTCCGGGCGCAGTGGTCGGTGTTGTACTATCCCACTGAGCTTGACGTGGATGACCTTTGCCAAGGTAGCGGCGCGCTGGTGAGGATGTCTCTGTGGCCAGCCTTGCTTCCAAGTGACAATCAGCTATCTCCACTAGAGCTTTCACGTTGGCGGGGGCTGTCGTGCGAATCGTCGTAGCAAGACTCACATTCATCATGTCGTATAACTGTTCTTGGAGGAACAAATCTTGAAGATCCTCAAATGTCGGTTCTTTACTGGCTCGCTCCATCCAAAGCTTGAGCAAGGTCTTGAGTGGAAGAAGTACTTGATGAAAAGTTTCGTTGCTGTCGCGCTTGGCCTGCCGGAACTTCTTGCGGTAGGATTCGGCAGTCAATCGAAATCGTGTTTGTAATGAGCTTTTCACCTGGCCGTAGTCTTGTTAAGGAAAATGCTGATTATCACGGAAGATATAATATGTCAGAACAGTGATTAAAAAGACGTTGACTCCCTTTCTAAGAAAATTCCGGATGAATGAGATCAATTATATGAGAGAGAGAGAGAGAGAGAGAGAGAGAGAGAGAGAGAGAGAGAGAGAGAGAGAGAGAGATCAATTATATGAGAGAGAGAGAGAGAGAGAGATGCATGTTAGGAAAGACGTGAGATGTGGTGTTAGGGGCGGGAGGAAGCGAATGGGAGGATTTGTGTGTGTGTGTTTTTGTGTGTGTGTGTGTGTGTGTGTGTGTGTGTGTGTGTGTGTGTGTGTGTGTGTGTGTGTGTGTGTGTGTGTGCATGCTTGCGTGTGTGTGTGGGTGTGTGCGAGTGAATGACCTACTGACTGACTGAGCGAGGGAACATTTTTTGTGTGGGCCCCGGGCCCATTACAAGGAAGAGAAAAGCAAAACAAATTTAATTAACAGTGAAAAAGATAGGTCGTGACAATAATTCCGACTAATTATTATTTCTTTTTTTAATCTTTTGGCCCTGAAAAGTGCCGTTTGATTTCTGGTCTCGAGCGTTGGCCGTCAAGCGTGAGCTCCTGGTGTCGTCGTGCCTGGCGGGACTGGCTGCTGCAGCAGGTCTGTGACCAGCGTGCCTGGCGGGACTGGCTGCTGCAGCAGGTCTGTGACCAGCGGCTGCGGGTAGCGGCTCCCACTGGTCGCTGTGGCGCAGGCGGCGGCGGCGGCGGCGGCGGCGGCGGCTGTGGCTGCTGGGAGCGGCTGCGAGAGCTGTGGCTTGGAAGAAAGTTGTTTCGCTGGCGAGCTTTCGGAGTTACACTCCTTCATCTGGCCGTAGTGATGAGAACTGGCGGGGGTGTGGGGGGTGGGGTGATGTGCGACTGACCTTCCGTGATGACCTCTTGGTCCAAGGGAGGTAACCCGAACAGCCTGTTAGTTGAGTCGGGGGGGGGGGGCGGGTTGAGTCGGAGGGGGGGGGGGGGGGGGGGCGGGTTGAGTCGGAGGGGGAGGGGCGGGTTGAGTCGGTTGTGGGGGGGGGGGGGGGGGCGCGTTGAGTCTCGGGAGGGTTTAGTCGGGGGGGGGGGGGTTTGAGTCGGAGGGGGGGGGGGGGACGGGTTGAGTCAAGGGGGGTTGAGTCGGGGGGGGGGGGGCGGGTTGAGTCGGGGGTGGAGGGGGGGGGGGGGGGGGGGGGCGACAAAGGAGTTGAGGGGAAGGGGAAGGCTGCATCATCAAACCCCGTGAGTCGACCTTTTTTCTTTTTGTCGACATAAAGTCTTCTTGTCATTTTCAGTTGACCGGGAATTTCCCGATCTGTCCGTAGATGAACGTCCATTCTATGTTTGGACACACATTTATTTGTAACAAAAACTCAATGTTTACATCTGACAATGTTTAGGGGAAGAGTTGACTGACTTTAACAAAGCATAAAGAACGAGTCTCTATCATGAAACGAAAAAACATTACCCCAATTTCAAACTTGTCCATGCGCTCAGCCCGTGGTTCGAAGTTAATAAAATTTAAGACGTAGGTACCTTTAAACGTTATTTATGTTCATGCAGAAGCCCAACTTTTTCCCATTCATAACTTTTGTTTCAGCGCCGACCTTAAATTACCGCCTTAAGATGCTTGTAGACACTTGTACTTTTAAGGTATTGACATAATTTTTGGTGTGCGTCTAGCCAAAAGACTTGTTTTTATGACTGCCAAGTTTCATTGCTGTATCTTGTAAACACGCTGAGATATGGACAATACCGCACTGTCACCCGAGAAAAAAGGCCTTAAAACCAGCGTTTTTGCCTGCAAAACGTGTTAACGCCTCCTGTCTTTCAAAGCCCGTAGAAGACACACCCTTTTTGTTTTCTCTTCAAAACGCATTTTGTCTTAAAGATAAATGGTTGGGCTATTGTTTGACGTTAGATTTACAAAATACTGTTGCATCTGATTGTTTTATGAATGAAAGAATCGGAAAAAAGTCGTTTTGCAAATTCATTTTCGGGGGGTACTCACTTTGACCCCCAGCTGCGCAGCGCTGCGTTAAGATAATCGTGATCTGTAAACGGGATCATAAAGAAGAATAAATGTCCTTTCCGAGCATATGTATATGGTTACTCAATATTTACTCGTTCAGCTTTTATAGCACATTTTCATACCGCTCCTTAACTTTTTGTGCGTAGTGTAGTATGATCGTAACTAGGAGCGTTGCTCCCTCTTAATCCGAATATAGTTGCGAGCATTGTCGTAACTTTACGACAAGGGGATTGTAGGCGTAAGGTCCGACTATTACCGAAGGGTTCGTAGCAACACGGCTGCAAACGACTGGTAACCTTGATTGAAGTAGATGAGCAATCATAAGTCATCAATATTTTAATATTTTCATTTCAAGAAGGTCGAATCAAAAATAAAACAAACTAATCACTCTTCCATTGTGAAGGGTGACGACTGGCACAGAGACCGGTTCACTGGTTAGACAACAAATACAATGAAACAAAATTTCCTATGCAAGCGCTAGGCGCGCGCGCGCACACACACACACACACACACACACACACACACACACACACACACACACACACACACACACACGTAGTGTCACGCTCTCATATTGATTTTTCATAACGGAAGAACCCTAATACGTTGGCACTGATACTATCTAACATTTCTCCATAACATGTGTTCAGTGTTTGGGATGGTGTTTTTATTTATTTATAAGGAAGCTATCCAACGTCGATGCAACTGCGTCACACATCAGTGTGGAAAGGAGGTATATTAGAAAGAGGATTTATTTATTGACCCATAATTACCTAAACTATCATTAGATTCAGATCGCGAAGAATCCGAAGATGGCGACAGTTCGACTTGCAATATAAACGTAGAAGTAATTTGAAGCTCCTCATCTTCTATATTACCCCAAACACAATAGACTTGCTAAAGAAAATAAAAGGGGTGCATTTAAAATGTCCGTCCGTCCGTCCGTCCGTCCGTCCGTCCGTCCGACCCCCATCCCTCTCTCTCTCTCTCTCTCTCTCTCTCTCTCTCTCTCTCTCTCTCTCTCTCTCTCTCTCTCTCTCTCTCTCTCTCTCTCTCAAGGTTAATACGTATTTCTAGAAGCAACAAAGGGACGCTTGCTTGATCCAATGATCGCAATTCCTTCACGCGATATCGTAGGCCTAAGGCTTAATCATAATGTAGGCCTATACTATAGGTGCGAGGGGTTCAGAGTCAGTTAATTCAATGATTTACGAGTAGCATCTTCCTGATTTGTATTGCGCATGAAAACGTGCACACTTTTATTAATCAAATCAGTTACATCAATCATACTATAATAAACAATGACAATTGGATTTGTCTATTGCAAACAGCTTTGCTTCCGCCACACTATCAAAGCAGCGAATATGAACTCCGAACAATGAGCCCCACGCCCGGCAAACGTGGTGTACAAGTTCTACAATCAATAACACTCACAGCACGATTTTAAAAACTAATATTTACAGCTTCATGTAAAATAGCTCTAACAAAGCATGGATCCGTTACATTTTAGTTATTTTATTTTATTTATTAATTACGAAGGGCAATTAAAACTGCGATTCTATCGTATTCTACCGAAATATTTTTTTTTCACCTACTTTGTTACCTACATCTACATCTATTTTCCCGCAACCCCAACTTGAGAGGGAGGAGCATGACCACACCACTGATGGTAAACCCATGAGACACACAACCGCCAGGGTGAGAGACTGGGGAAACCCCTCGGCTTTGGCGAACGCGTTGCCCTTCGCTATTGCCAGCGAGATTCTCTGGAACAGGAACTGTGACTGGCGTCGGTCGTCGGTCGACAGTGCAATCCGCTGGCCGATCTCTCGAATAAGCTCCGTTGCTGGCGGTCCGACCACTCCAGTCGTTTCGACAGCGAACGGGACGAAGTTTGTTCTGCAATTGCTGACAATACTTCGTTTCGACGTATGACACACGTGGTGTTTTGATAAACCCGGGGTCATGCAATAGTTTCTTGCCACTACGTTTGACGTAGTTACGCGGACGCTTAGTGTTGAGCAATGCAACCGGCGTAAAGCGATGGCGCAGTAAGCGGCACCAATCCCAGGCTATCGCACCAATCCCAGGCTATCGCATTTCGCCGTGTGGCAGGGTGGGTTATTTAGAGAGCTCAGTGGCAAGAAATGACCCACCGTGTCTCCCTACTAACAAAGATTATAGGTTACACAAAGATAGTTCATTAGCTCATTGTTGTGAGGATCGAGACACGTTGCGCCCCCAAGCGGGAAGGAATATGGGTAAATCTAGGGAAGTAATCACACCGCTTAGAGACATATAAAACTGCTAGTTTGTCGACGCGTTTCTAATGCGTTCCGATCATGTTTGTGAATAAATGTACAGTGTAATGTGTAATAAAATGATTTGCTGCAATACTGGGGGTGTTTTGGCTTTGTTTTTTGTAGCAGGCGTTGTGAAATCGAACTCGCACATAGGCGTATTAAATCTACATGGTGTTGATCACTGGGAACGATCTATAATTTTCATTATTATCGAAGAATGCAAGCTTGTTTATCAACGTATACACCCCTGTGGAATATCTTTAGGAAATGCAAACCAATACATACCTGTCAAGAAGGTGATTTGCGGCCAGAAGTCATTCGATGAAGTGAATTCAGTTAGAACATAAGAGAAGTGATCAAGGCAAGACCTGTGTCGACTTGCAACCTGCATTCCATTTTTAACAAGGAGGAGCTTTTACGAGCTACTGATGCATTCAACATACAGCTTTGATAAATTAATGCTGTTCATGACTTACATTTTCTTTGGATGGGTTTCTAGTGTCCCAAAATACAGCGTTTTCTGTGCAAAGTAGCGAAATATTTGGTTCATCGAAATGGATGGTTCTGCGCATGTCCGTGAGCCTATAGTCCGTTTAAACATTGCTCTGTTAGTGGAGACGCTACTGACTTCGCACGCCCGGGGAGTTATGCTAAGATCCGGCCTCGTTAATGTATCCGAGCAAGACGTTTGTCACAAAACGCAGATGGCCGACGGTTCACCCTGCAGACGGACCACTCATCCCAGCAGTGGCTCATGTGGTTCCGGGGTCCTGAAGGCCAGTGGGCAAGATGGCTTCAAAGGATCCAGAAGTACGACTTCAAGATCCTCCACCGCCTCGGTAAGAGCCATGGCAACGCCGATGGACTCTCTCGCAGTCCCTGCGACTGCAAAGCCTGCCTTCGAGCAGTCAAGCACGAGGATGAACAGGTGCCTTTGGAGCCATGCTGTGCCGCCTTAAGACAGATCACCATACAAGGGACATCGCTGGCTGCTGCACAGCGACAGGACTCAGACCTGCAGCCCATCGTGCATTAGATGGCATGGTGGAAAGGTACAACCGGACCCTGGTAGGATGCCTCTCTAAATGTGTCCGCGACCGCCAGAGGGACTGGGAACAGTACCTACCCTTCGCTCTGATGGCCTATTGCTCAGCAGTCCAGGAGGCTACAGGCATCTCCCCCAGTCGACTGATGCTTGCACGAGAGCTGACTTGGTGCTGCCACGGCCATTGGAAGACACCCCCTGTGACGTGCCCCAGTACGTGACGCGACTTCAGGATACGCTGCAGGCTGTACAGAGGCCCACAAGGGCACATCTGCAGCAGAGCGCAGATCGAATGAAGGCATTATTCGACACGAGAGAGCAGACCTGACAGAGTTAAGGTGAGAGCTTAACTAGAGGATAAACGAGTCCTCCTTTGTAAGGAGTGATTCCTCTACGGCATATCGCGTACAGTAAAGTTGTTACGACGATACTGATTATTGCTTACTGATTGTCACCGCTGTGTATCAACCAGTGCGTGAATAAAGTTTATCGAAAACGACCACCAGCGTTTGTGAACTTCGACTTCGAGGTGAAAGCTAGGAAAACCCCCGTACACCAGGGTATTGCGAAGAGATCGAGTGCAACAATTTACTAGCTCCGACATGGGGTTTATGTAAATTGTTGGAAGATACCGATGGCGTCACTGAGCGCTCTACGAGTATTGATGTACGGCGGTTATTGTAGCAATACTATATTAAACAATTTAAAAAACTAATTCATTGAAATATGTGCATTGCTTTATCTTCCAAAAAAGTTTATTGAAAAGTATCTGCGATGTTGCTATGATAGAAGAGAAATTTCCTTAAAACAGACCTTCAGCTTAGAGACGTAACCATCCCTGCGTTCAAGACGACCTACCGTTCGCCGACCGGTAGCCGAGCCCCCAATGTACACTCTTGAACGACTCGTTATGACCGAACGGTAGCCAAGATGGCTTCCACGATGCCTTCTCATCGCCGTGGATTGCGCTTCTCATCCAAATGAGTAAACCAGCAGCTGCAGACTGCTCGTTCCTTGTGGAAGCTGATGAATTACATTAAGCTGTAGCTGTGCATGAAGGCTCGGCATCGCTCGAATCGAAATTTATGTCAAAACGACAGTGCTCACTTGGTGTAAGCAAGAATAATTCGATGCTCACTTCAAGGGAGGTTACACAACAAACTAAGGGCAGTTGTAAGATATTAGAGTTGCTTCCCTTGAAATTGTTTCTCCATCAGTCGTAGAAATGTTTGCTCACATCTTGCCCGGTAATTATTTCAGAACAGTGATTCTTAAGAAAAAGAAAAACACTACATCAGCCTAACTTCTTGTAACGTCTTGCATAGGCTTGGTATTAATCACAGGTCGAAATGCGATACCGGTAGCCATACCAAGTCGTTCAAAAATCGAACGGTATCTACCGATCGATACCGGTAGGCCTCTTGAACGCACTACATGATTGCTCTTCAAGACCCTGCAGTCATTGCAACATTTCACATAGTCCCCTCTGATTCGTTCCGCCATCGCTGTCAATACTTCGTTTCGCCTTAAAACACGTGTGGTGTTTTCATAAACTCGGGCTCATCCAAAAGCACTTAGCAACTCGTTGTAGTTGCGATTTAGGTTAGTCGTGAGTAATGCGACCCGCGTAAAAGCGGTGGCGCAGTTAGTTGCACGTAGGGCGTTTAGTTGTGCGTAACCTCAGCGTAGTTACAATCGAGCCATGCAACCTCAGCGTAGCTACAATCGAGATATGCAACCTCAGCGTAGTTACAATTGAGCCACGCAACCTCAGCGTAGTTACAATCGAGGTATGCAACCTCAGTGTAGCTACAATCGAGATATGCAACCTCAGCATAGTTACAATCGAGGTATGCAACCTCAGCGTAGCTACAATCAAGCCATGCACCCTCAGCGAGGCTACAATCGAGGAATGCAACCTCAGCGTAGTTGCAATCGAGCCATGCAACCTCAGCGTAGCTACAATCGAGGTATGCAACCTCAGCGTAGCTACAATCGAGCCATGCAACCTCAGCGTAGTTACAATCGAGGTATGCAACCTCAGCGTAGTTACAATCGAGCCATGAAACCTCAGCGTAGCTACAATCGAGGTGTGCAACCTCAGTGTAGTTACAATCGAGGAATACAACCTCAGCGTAGTTACAATCGAGCCATACAAAATCAGCGTAGTTACAATCGAGCCATGCAACCTCAGCGTAGCTACAATCGAGCCATGCAACCTCAGCGTAGCTGCAATCGAGGTATGCAACCTCAGCGTAGTTACAATCGAGCCATGCAACCTCAGCGTAGTTACAATCGAGCCATGCAACCTCAGCGTAGTTACAATCGAGCCATGCAACCTCAGCGTAGCTACAATCGAGCCATGCAACCTCAGCGTAGTTACAATCGAGGTATGCAACCTCAGCGTAGCTACAATCGAGCCATGCAACCTCAGCGAAGCTACAACCGAGGTATGCAACCTCAGCGTAGCTACAATCGAGCGATGCAACCTCAGCGTAGTTACAATCGAGGTATGCAACCTCAGCGTAGTTACAATCGAGCCATGCAACCTCAGCGTAGCTACAATCGAGCCATGCAACCTCAGCGTAGTTACAATCGAGCCATGCAACCTCAGCGTAGTTACAATCGAGCCATGCAACCTCAGCGTAGCTACAATCGAGCCATGCAACCTCAGCGTAGTTACAATCGAGGTATGCAACCTCAGCGTAGTTACAATCGAGCCATGCAACCTCAGCGTAGTTACAATCAAGGTGTGCAATCTCAGCGTAGCTACAATCGAGGTATGCAACCTCAGCGTAGCTACAATCGAGCCATGCAGCCTCAGCGTAGTTACAATCGAGGTATGCAACCTCAGCGTAGTTACAATCAAGGTATGCAACCTCCGCGTATCTACAATCGAGGTATGCAACCTCAGCGTAGCTACAATCGAGCCATGCAGCCTCACCGTAGTTACAATCGAGGTATGCAACCTCAGCGTAGTTGCAATCGAGGTATGCAACCTCAGCGTAGCTACAATCGAGGTATGCAACCTCAGCGTAGCTACAATCAAGGTATGCAACCTCAGCGTAGCTACAATCGAGGTATGCAATCTCAGCGTAGCTACAATCGAGGTATGCAACCTAAGCGTAGCTATATTCGAGGTATGCAACCTCAGCGTAGCTACAATCTAATTATGCAACCTCAGCGTAGTTACAATCGATGTATGCAACCTCAGCGTAGTTACAATCGAGGTATGCAACCTCAGCGTAGCTACAATCGAGGTATGCAACCTCAGCGTAGTTACAATCGAGCCATGCAACCTCAGCGTAGCTACAATCGAGGTATGCAACCTCAGCGTAGCTACAATCGAGCCATGCAACCTCAGCGTAGCTACAATCGAGCCATGCAACCTCAGCGTAGTTACAATCGAGGTATGCAACCTCAGCGTAGCTACAATCGAGCCATGCAACTCCAGCGTAGTTACAATCGAGCCATGGAACCTCAGCGTAGTTACAATCGAGCCATGCAACCTCAGCGTAGTTACAATCGAGCCATGGAACCTCAGCGTAGCTACAATCGAGCCATGCAACCTCAGCGTAGCTACAATCGAGTCATGAAACCTCAGCGTAGCTACAATCGAGGTATGCAACCTCAGCGTAGCTACAATCGAGGTATGCAACCTCAGCGTAGCTACAATCGAGCCATGCAACCTCAGCGTAGCTACAATCGAGCCATGCAACCTCAGCGTGGCTACATCCGAGGTATGCAACCTCAGCGTAGCTACAATCGAAGTTTGCAACCTCGGCGTAGTTACAATCGAGCCATGCAACCTCAGCGTAGCTACAATCAAGATATGCAACCTCAGCGAAGCTACAATCGAGCCATGCAACCTCAGCGTAGTTACATACGAGGTATGGAACCTCAGCGTAGCTACAATCGAGGTATGCAACCTCAGCGTAGTTACAATCGAGGTATGCAACCTCAGCGTAGCTACAATCGAGCCATGCAACCTCAGCGTAGCTACAATCGAGGAATGCAACCTCAGCGTAGCTACATTCGAGCCATGCAACCTCAGCGTACCTACAAGCGAGGAATGCAACCTCAGCGTAGCTACAATCGAGCCAAGCAACCTCAGCGTAGCTACAATCGAGGTATGCAACCTCAGCGTAGTTACAATCGAGCCATGCAACCTCAGCGTAGCTACAATCGAGCCATGCAACCTCAGCGTAGTTACAATCGAGGTATGCAACCTCAGCGTAGCTACAATCGAGCCATGCAACCTCAGCGTAGCTACAATCGAGGTAAGCAACCTCAGCGTAGCTACAATCGAGCCATGACACCTCAGCGTAGCTACAATCGATGTATGCAACCTCAGCGTAGGTACAATCGAGCCATGCAACCTCAGCGTAGTATCAATCGAGGTATGCAACCTCAGCGTAGTTACAATCGAGCCATGCAACCTCAGCGTAGCTACAATCGAGCCATGCAACCTCAGCTTAGCTTCAATTGAGCCATGCAACCTCAGCGTACCTACAATCGAGCCATGCAACCTCAGCGTAATTACAATCGAGCCATGCAACCTCAGCGTAGTTACAATCGAGCCATGCAACCTCAGCGTAGCTACAATCGAGCCATGCAACCTCAGCGTAGTTACAATCGAGGTATGCAACCTCAGCGTAGTTACAATCGAGCCATGCAACCTCAGCGTAGTTACAATCAAGGTCTGCAATCTCAGCGTAGCTACAATCGAGGTATGCAATCTCAGCGTAGCTACAATCGAGCCATGCAGCCTCAGCGAAGTTACAATCGAGCCATGCAACCTCAGCGTAGTTACAATCGAGGTATGATACCTCAGCGTAGCTACAATCGAGGTATGCAACCTCAGCGTAGCTACAATCGAGGTATGCAACCTCAGCGTAGCTACCATCGAGGAATGCAACCTCAGCGTAGCTACAATCGAGGTATACAACCTCAGCGTAGCTACAATCGAGGTATGCAACCTCAGCGTAGTTAAAATTGAGCCATGCAACCTCAGCGTAGCTACAATCGAGCCATGCAACCTCAGCGTAGTTACAATCGAGAAATGCAATCTCAGCGTAGTTGCAATCGAGGAATGCAACCTCAGCGTAGTTACAATCGAGCCATGCAACCTCAGCGTAGCTACAATCGAGCCATGCGACCTCAGCGTAGTTACAATCGAACCATGCAACCTCAGCGTAGTTACAATCGAGCCATGCAACCTCAGCGTAGCTACAATCGAGCCATGCAACCTCAGCGTAGCTACAATCGAGCCATGCAACATCAGCGTAGCTACACTCGAGGTTTGCAACCTCAGCGTAGCTACAATCGAGCCATGCAACCTCAGCGTAGTTACAATCGAGCCATGTAACCTCAGCGTAGCTACAATCGAGCCATGCAACATCAGCGTAGTTACAATCAAGGTATGCAACCTCAGCGTAGTTACAATCGAGCCATGCAACCTCAGCGTAGTTACAATCAAGGTGTGCAATCTCAGCGTAGCTACAATCGAGGTATGCAACCTCAGCGTAGCTACAATCGAGCCATGCAGCCTCAGCGTAGTTACAATCGAGCCATGCAACCTCAGCGTAGCTACAATCGAGGTATGCAACCTCAGCGTAGCTACAATCGAGCCATGCAACCTCAGCGTAGCTACAATCGAGGTATGCAACCTCAGCGTAGCTAAAATCGAGGTATGCAACCTCAGCGTAGCTACAATCGAGGTATACAACCTCAGCGTAGCTACAATCGAGGTATGCAACCTCAGCGTAGCTACAATCGAAGTATGCAACCTCAGCGTAGTTACAATCGAGGTATGCAACCTCAGCGTAGCTACAATCGAGGTATGCAACCTCAGCGTAGTTACAAGCGAGCCATGCAACATCAGCGTAGCTACAATCGAGCCATGCAACCTCAGCGTAGTTACAATCGAGCAATGCAACCTTAGCGTAGCTACAATCGAGCCAAGCAACCTCAGCGTAGCTACAATCGAGCCATGCAACCTCAGAGTTACAATCGAGGTATGCAACCTCAGCGTAGCTACAATCGAGCCAAGCAACCTCAGCGTAGCTACAATCGAGCCATGCAACCTCAGAGTTACAATCGAGGTATGCAACCTCAGCGTAGCTACAATCGAGCCATGCAACCTCTGTGTAGTTACAATCGAGCCATGGAACCTCAGCGTTGTTACAATCGAGCCATGCAACCTCAGCGTAGCTACAATCGAGGTATGCAACCTCAGCGTAGCTAAAATCGAGGTATGCAACCTCAGCGTAGCTACAATCGAGGTATGCAACCTCAGCGTAGCTACAATCGAGCCATGCAACCTCAGCGTAGCTACAATCGAGCCATGCAACCTCAGCAGGGCTACAATTGAGATATGCAACCTCAGCGTAGCTACAATCGAGCCATGCAACCTCAGAGTAGTTACAATCGAGGTATGCAACCTCAGCGTAGCTACAATAAAGGTACGCAACCTCAGCGTATATACAATCGAGGTATGCAACCTCAGCGTAGCTACAATCGAGCCATGCAACCTCAGCGTAGCTACAATCGAGGTATGCAACCTCAGCGTAGCTACAATCAAGCCATGCAACCTCATCGTAACTACAAGCAAGGTATGCAACCTCAGCGTAGTTACAATCGAGCCATGCAACCTCAGCGTAGCTACAATCGAGGAATGCAACCTCAGCGTAGTTACAATCGAGCCATGCAACCTCAGCGTAGCTAAAATCGAGCCATGCAACCTCAGATTAGTTACAATCGAGGTATGCAATCTCAGCGTAGCTACAATCGAGCCATGCAACCTCAGCGTACCTACAAGCAAGGTATGCAACCTCAGCGTAGTTACAATCGAGGAATGCAATCTCAGCGTAGTTGCAATCGAGGAATGCAACCTCAGCGTAGTTACAATCGAGCCATGCAACCTCAGCGTAGCTACAATCGAGCCATGCGACCTCAGCGTAGTTACAATCGAGGTATGCAACCTCAGCGTAGCTACAATCGAGGTATGCAACCTCAGCGTAGCTACAATCGAGGTATACAACCTCAGCGTAGCTACAATCGAGGTATGCAACCTCAGCGTAGCTACAATCGAAGTATGCAACCTCAGCGTAGTTACAATCGAGGTATGCAACCTCAGCGTAGTTACAATCGAGGTATGCAACCTCAGCGTAGCTACAATCGAGCCATGCAACATCAGCGTAGCTACAATCGAGCCATGCAACCTCAGCGTAGTTACAATCGAGCAATGCAACCTTAGCGTAGCTACAATCGAGGTATGCAACCTTAGCGTAGCTACAATCGAGCCAAGCAACCTCAGCGTAGCTACAATCGAGCCATGCAACTTCAGCGTAGTTACAATCGAGGTATGCAACGTCAGCGTAGCTACAATCGAGCCATGCAACCTCAGTGTAGTTACAATCGAGCCATGGAACCTCAGCGTTGTTACAATCGAGCCATGCAACCTCAGCGTAGCTACAATCGAGGTATGCAACCTCAGTGTAGCTAAAAGCGAGGTATGCAACCTCAGCGTAGCTACATACGAGGTATGCAACCTCAGCGAAGTTACAATCGAGCCATGCAACCTCAGCGTAGCTACAATCGAGCCATGCAACCTCAGCAGGGCTACAATTGAGATATGCAACCTCAGCGTAGCTACAATCGAGCCATGCAACCTCAGCGTAGTTACAATCGAGCGATGCAACCTCAGCGTAGCTACAATCGAGGTATGCAACCTCAGCGTAGTTACAATCGAGGTATGCAACCTCAGCGTAGCTACAATCGAGCCATGCAACCTCAGCGTAGCTACAATCGAGGAATGCAACCTCAGCGTAGCTACAATCGAGCCATGCAACCTCAGCGTAGCTACAATCGAGCCATGCAACCTCAGCGTAGCTACAATCGAGCCATGCAACCTCAGCGTAGCTACAATCGAGGTATGCAACCTCAGCGTAGTTACAATCGAGCCATGCAACCTCAGCGTAGTTACAATCGAGCCATGCAACCTCAGCGTAGTTACAATCGAGGTATGCAACCTCAGCGTAGCTACAATCGAGCCATGCAACCTCAGCGTAGCTACAATCGAGGTATGCAACCTCAGCGTAGTTACAATCGAGGTATGCAACCTCAGCGTAGCTACAATCGAGGTATGCAACCTCAGCGTAGCTACAATCGAGCCATGCAACCTCAGCGTAGTTACAATCGAGGTATGCAACCTCAGCGTAGTTACAATCGAGCCATGCAACCTCAGCGTAGCTACAATCGAGCCATGCAACCTCAGCGTAGCTACAATCGAGCCATGCAACATCAGCGTAGCTACAATCGAGGTATGCAACCTCAGCGTAGCTACAATCGAGACATGCAACCTCAGCGTAGTTACAATCGAGCCATGCAACCTCAGCGTAGCTACAATCGAGCCATGCAACCTCAGCGTAGTTACAATCGAGGTATGCAACCTCAGCGTAGCTACAATCGAGCCATGCAACCTCAGCGTAGCTACAATCGAGGTATGCAACCTCAGCGTAGCTACAATCGAGGTATGCAACCTCAGCGTAGCTACAATCGAGCCATGCAACCTCAGCGTAGTTACAATCGAGCCATGCAAC
>JAWQFJ010008499.1:12500-17568 GCA_034096865.1 Theodoxus fluviatilis | reverse complement strand
TTTCCCTTAAAGCGTGTGAGACTGCTTTTGCTGAAATAAATTACAAACACCACACGGAAGTCAAGAAATGTTCATTGACAAACAAAGGCGGTTTTCGAGTCTCAGCCCCCAGCTATTTCTACTGTGTATTTCTGGGACTCCTGGTGTTGTCCTCCATCAGTCTGTCCTTGTCCCATTAAACATTTGAAATAATTAATTTTAACTTCACGAGGAAAAGTCAGCTTCGTTTCAAAAAAGGCCTTAAAAATAGTTCAGGGACAAGTAGTCTAACCAGTTGTTTATTTTCAGAAAACGCTCCTGTAATCGTCTCTTCAAGCGTACAATGTATAATCAGTTTTGCTTCTCTTCTTCTTCTTCTTTTTTTCTTTTCTTTAGTTTTACCTTCAGGTCCGAGGCACGTGACAAAAAGTGTCATGGTAAGTTAAACGTCATTGTACCTCCCCCCCCCCCCCCATTTCCTTTGTCCTCGGCACTTGGCAGACGCTTGACCCTCCATGCCGGACCACTGAGCGCTGTCTGCTGAGGCACCAAAGAATTCTGGGACTCTTTGCGGTACCTGTAGTCGCTTGCGGCTTGTGAATGCGGCGTGCGAAGCTGCGCGGTTTCCGAAATTGCATCCTCGAGCAAGATGCTCTGCTCACATTACCTCTCCCCACCCGGGAGCAAAATCGGGTACCTGAGACAGCAGTGATGGCACATCGCAGTGAAAATATCCCTTGTATGTGGCCATGAGTCAGCACGGTCATGAGGCCCAGTGATCAGGATATAAAGTGAAAAGACGTTTGAGACCCAGACACGGTTGATGAGTCGCTGTATAAAACCACACTGGTACTTTGTTAAAATACCTTTTTACGTGCTGTTCCCACGCGTTACTTCTCACTCGCACCACCCTCTCTTTCGTCGCCTACCACTTTCTCTCTACTTTGTTCGAGCGAAAACTCCATCATTCAAAATCATATCTCTGAGCGCTATCCCTTTTCGGCCACTCGCCTTTCTGACATTAGCAGTCAAGCTTGTCTCCGACATCTCGTTTTAAAATAAAATCCAAGTCCACTGAAAACAGGAAGCAACCGACGTGTTCATGCATGATCCAGGGTCTGCCGTAAAATGCAGCCCTGTGCCCCCACCCACCACACCCCACCCCCCACCCCCCACCCCCATTCCCCCAGCGCAACTGACAATTCATAATACGACGCTGTTGCAGTTTTGTTAATTGTGCTTTTAATCAGCCAATTAATCAGTCCGCCAGCTCTCTATCTGCCAACGATATACATGTATTTTGATTTTTATTTCAAGAAGTTGACTCTTTTAATGTGCAATGAATTAAACAGTCAAGAATTGGGAATATATTGGGGAGTATCGCTAAAAATTAAAGTTTAAAACATTTTTAATGCGTTGTAGAGTATTCCGTTTTCCATTGAAATCGGTGTAATTGAAATAACTGTAGATGCAGTGTCTTCGCAAACATATGCACAAAAGCAAAGATGAGCAGATAGAAAGAATGATATTTCAACGTTAAAAAGTACACCTTCGTATATTGTTGGGAATTTTTAAAATACAAAATTGACATCTTGTTGTTGATGCAAAAGTATTCATTTCTCCTTGTCAGTCTTCTTCTTCTTGTCGATCGCTAGATGATTGCGCCAGTCGCCCGCACAAATGCAACTGTTCTCCGCAGCTCCTCCAGGTTGCCATAGAGCTTGCTCCTCACTGGTGTCGGGTCTGGCCACGTGGCTCTTCTGAGGGCATCATGGTGGGGGCAGTCTTGGAGAAGGTGTTCACCGGTCATCGAGGCAGTGTCGCAAGAACATCTGTCTGTCTGACCGACTTTGAACTTGTGTCCTTGTCAGTAAATTCTAGTGACTCCTATCCTCACACGGATGTCTATTCCGTGATCGTTTTCCGCGTCGGCGTTGACTCGCAGCCGTGTCTGTGTGTTTGTTGTGGCTGACCTCCCGTGTGTGTGAAGTCATCTGCCTATAGACTTATTCAGCGACTTCGTTGCCAGGCAACCCAAAGCGTTGCAGTGGGCTTAGGAGTATTCCTCACTTGTGCAATCATGTCTGCCAGGACATACGTATTCAGATGAAGTATATATATTTTATTTTGAGAGAGAGAGAGAGAGAGAGAGAGAGAGAGAGAGAGAGAGAGAGAGAGAGAGAGAGAGAGAGAGAGAGATTAAGTCTTTAATTACCACATAAAAATTATCCTCCACAGCAAATTAATTACGAATATAATCGCTGGAAAATGGAAGTGTTGCAGACACTATTTTAGTGAACACTTGGTAATGAAAAGTCAGAGCTACCGCAGACTACTCATCAAGCATCGTACAGTATCCATCACACACTGGACGCATGCACCTTTCTCAGCGTGATACGTACACACCAAACTCTCACAAAATAGTCACATGTATCCATGTCAGCGCTTCTCGTACAAACCACGTACAACATCGGACAAGACTTGTACACCCCAGGTACAACATCGGACAAGATTTGTACACCCCACGTACAACATCGGACAAGATTTGTACACCCCACGTACACAATGGGATGGATGGATGGAGTTATACTGCCTATCATCCTCTTTAGGCAATGCAAGGCCATTGACCACGCTAATCATTAGAACAGGTTAGAAGAAGAGCAGATCAAATCGCGGTTTCCCCAACATTTCGCCTCTTACCAATCGCGTGGGGAGACACGGTGGGGACTACACGTATCCCCACCCTACAGGGAGGATGCATCATCGGACGCGTGCATACCTGTCAACACTGCGCGCACATACACTACAAAGGGGAAGGATGCATGCGAGTGCGGGGAAGCACGTGCGAGCTCCAGCGCTCGCCTGCACGTGCATCATCGAGAACGACGTCGCGACTCTCACGCTTGTTATTGCAACGCCAGTGAAACGCGGCAGGCGGAAGAAAAACCGAATAAAACAGAAAAGGAGATGGAGGCGAACAGGGAATTGGCACAGATAAGATCTGCCCCTCCACGCCTCGCCTCAGGACTGGAGGAGCCCCGGGATAAAAATACCGAGCTGGGAAAAAATGGCGGGCTGAAGCGGTCCTGGCCCCTATCACGTGTCTGCCATGTGTCGACTGCAGGGGGAGGGGGTGTGGAGTGGGTAGGGGAAGGGGTGTGGTGGGGGAAGGAGGGAGGGAGGGGAGGGCATCAGTGCAAGGGGCGCTCATTGACAGACAGGAACACACCCACCAACGTCCAGGAAGAGATGCTCTCCCCTTTTTCTCTTCCTTTCCCCCCTCCAATGGCCCCACAGCCCCCCCTCCCCCCCAATACCCCCCCCCCCAAGCATTGACTCCACCTGTATCCCCTCTTTTACCTCCTCAAGTACTGACCCCTCCTGAACCCGCCTTCTTATCCCATTAAGTACGACTCACTGTGTCTTCCTCTGTACGCTCTCTCCGTTTCTTCCGTGCCCTCGCATCCCTCGCATCCCCTTTGGCAGTCGTCCCTTTTTTCGTACTTCCTCCAGTCCTTCCTTCCTTCCTTCTTTCTTTTCTTCCTTCCTTCGGTATCTGCAAACCTTTCTTTCCTCCGCTGTCCTCGAAAGAAGACCCTAGTTCCTCTTCCTTCCTTCAACTGTCTCTCGGACTGCCCAAGTGAATTTTTTTGGGGTGCAAACCTTACCAATGGACTACAAAGCGCTGATTGAAGTTAGAGAGCCGGTGGCACCAGTTTTGTATTGATAATATTTCTACTTAGCAATCACTCTGCTTGTCCAGTAACGCTCAGCTTTCGCGTTAGTGCGTTAGCGTGCAATCGAGCATTAGCTTCCGTAAATACAGAAAGTTATCCTTGACCCTGATATAAATTATCGTACACAATTTAACGAAAGATTTTTACACAGGTGTTTTTCCATGCATAAAAACGTCCAGAAAAATTTAAGACAACGAAAGATAAAATTGGCAACAACAACAACAACAACAACAACAACAACAACAACAACAAAACCGCCTGGTTCCTTGATCAACCCAGTGACAGCACCTCACCACGGATCCAGCCTAAACCGACGTGGCACGATGCGCACTCGTCTCTATAGCGGCTGTACTGATGCGGCTCAATAGTATAATTATGCTCTAGTTACACTGTATGCGTTGCGATTGGTACATCGGTCAACAGGCGGAATGGGGAGGAAGACGTCAGCAGGTGAGGACAGTGGAGGGTGAGGAGTGTCAGTCAGCCCTCTCTCCGTGTAGTATGCAGCCACTCTCCATGCGACGATGATGACGATGAGGACGACGACGACGACGACGATAATGATGATGACGATGATGATGACGATGATGATGACGATGACGACGACGACGACGACGACGACGATGATGATGATGATGATGATGATGATATGATACTACGACGACACACGACGACGACGATGATGACGGACGACGACGATGACAATGACGATGACGACGACGACGACGACGACGACGACGACGACGAGACGACGAAGACGACGACGACGTCGTCGTCTTTTGATGATGATGATGATGATGATGATGATGATGATGATGATGATGATGATGATGATGATGATGATGATGATGATGATGATGATGATGATGATGATGATGATGATGATGATGATGATGATGATGATGATGATGATGATGATGATGATGATGATGATGGTGAATAATGGAGTTTTACGGCCCATCAGTCTTTGTAGTCTATGTAAGGTCATTGATCACAAACACTCACAAGATCAGGCAGAGTGAGGGCACGTTGAGACACGGACCCCCCCCCAATCCACAGGGGGTCACTTCTCCCCCCAATCCACAGGGGGTCACTTCTCCCCCCCCAATGCACAGGGGTCACTTCTCCCCCCCAATCCACAGGGGGTCACTTCTGCCCCCCAATCCACAGGGGGTCACCTCCCCCCAATCCACAGGGGTCACTTCTCCCCCCAATCCACAGGGGGTCACTTCTCCCCCCAATCCACAGGGGGTCACTTCTCCCCCAATCCACAGGGGGTCACTTCTCTCCCCCAATCCACAGGGGGTCACTTCTCCCCCCAATCCACAGGGGGTCACTTCTCCCCCCAATCC
>JAWQFJ010008499.1:0-2500 GCA_034096865.1 Theodoxus fluviatilis | reverse complement strand
GCCCAGCGCTGAAAGCGTCCATTACGGGCGCGGGAGTCTGCGTGTGTGCAACACTAGAGTCAATGTTGTCTTACAAATAAGTAGATCTGTCCATTATTAGGCTTTCGTCCTAATGTACCTGTCTTTCCTTGCGGCGCTCTTGGTGAAGAGAAAAACGTTGCCAAAAATAAAGCGAACAAATGGGACTTGCATGCGTGCTGTAACAACTCAAAACTGCCATTGAATATGGCGCAATGCAGTCAACAGACAATAGCCTAGGCAGCTTGGAAGCCCTACAGTGTTCCCTTTTGATTTGGAAAGACGACGAACAACTGTATGACCTTGTCGTGGGTCAAGCATTACGTGTAGATTGGGGATACTGGATACGGAAAATCACTTCCGTGGACCGTAGAAGAATTTTACTCCTCTGTCTGCAGCCATAACAATCAGCCTCGTTTGCTTTTAAAATCTCCCATCTTATGGATGGAGCGCGTTTTCCACTGCAAAGTCATGAAGACAATTTATACATACTGCATCCCAATTTCCATCCGATTTTTCATTTTGCCACGCCTTACTCAACCTGACACTCCCTTCAACTTTGAAGCCAAATATTTCATCTGCAGTACAACATTCCCTCTATATTTGAACCCAAACATTCCATGCGTTGGACAAATGTCCTTCTATCATTGGACCCAAACAGTCCATCTCCAGTACAAAAGACCTTCTGTCTGTGGACCCAAGCATTTCATCTCCCGTACAAAAGTCCTTCTATCTGTGGACCCAAACATTCCATCTCCAGTACAAAAGTCCTTCTATCTGTGGACCCAAACATTCCATCTCCAGTACAAAAGTCCTTCTGTGGACCCAAATATTCCATCTCCCGTACAAAAGACGTCCCAAAGTGTACGACGTTCAAGGCTCAAGTCCCTAACTACACGGGGAGGGCCGGGCCATGGTCAGGACCTCACCGTGGATCTGCGGCGAGCTTGTGGCATTTGAGCGAGAGCCGGCAGGGGGAGGGAAGCAGGGAGGGAGAAGGTGTTTGGTGAGAAAAGGCTTCTGTGTTGTCGCCCGCTGATCTCTCCAAGCAAAGTCATGCTTTGTCAGAAAGCGCGAGGTGAGAGCGTGGACAGCGCGAGAGTGCGTGCGAGTGTTTGCCTTCCATCTACAATTGCCCGTTTACATGTGCCCGTTTGGCGCCTTAGCACAGAGAGAAAAGCGAAAAAGTGATGGAGAGAATAAAAGAGCCACAAAAGCGGTCGCCTTCCGGCAGAAACAATGGACCGAGGAACCAGGAGTCGCAACAACAGAAGCCACACAGAGATCGCTCTGCCGAGTCGCTATGTGGAGAAAATAGAGATGTTCGCGTGGCGTGGGGATCCATTGAAACATACTCGGCAGATAGTTATGTCCTTCTTGTTGAGCGCATGCAGCTCCCTAGCGTAGGAGGGCAATGTGAGGAAAAAGGGTACATGGCCGTGGAGCGGACAACAAATGCAACACTACAAAGAGGTGAGAATCACGGACAACAAATGCAACATTACAAAGAGGTGAGAATCACAGACTACAAATGTAACACTACAAAGAGGTTAGAATCACAGACTACAAATGTAACACTACAAAGAGGTTAGAATCACAGACTACAAATTCAACACTACAAAGAGGCGAGAATCACAGACTACAAATGTAACACTACAAAGAGGTGAGAATCACAGACTACAAATGTAACACTACAAAGAGGTGAGAATCACAGACTACAAATGTAACACTACAAAGAGGTGAGGATCACAGACTACAAATGTAACACTACAAAGAGGTGAGAATCACAGACTACAAATGTAACACTACAAAGAGGTGAGAATCACAGACTACAAATGTAACACTACAAAGAGGTGAGAATCACAGACTACAAATTCAACACTACAAAGAGGTGAGAATCACAGACTACAAATGCAACACTACAAAGAGGTGAGAATCACAGACTACAAATGTAACACTACAAAGAGGTGAGGATCACAGACTACAAATGTAACACTGCAAAGAGGTGAGAATCACAGACTACAAATGTAACACTACAAAGAGGTGAGGATCACAGACTACAAATGTAACACTGCAAAGAGGTGAGAATCACAGACTTCAAATGTAACACTAAAAAGAGGTGAGACTCACAGACTACAAATGTAACACTACAAAGAGGTGAGAATCACAGACTACAAATGTAACACTACAAAGAGGTGAGAATCACAGACTACAAATGTAACACTACAAAGAGGTGAGAATCACAGACTACAAATTCAACACTACAAAGAGGTGAGAATCACAGACTACAAATGCAACACTACAAAGAGGTGAGAATCACAGACTACAAATGTAACACTACAAAGAGGTGAGGATCACAGACTACAAATGTAACACTGCAAAGAGGTGAGAATCACAGACTACAAATTCAACACTACAAAGAGGTGAGAATCACAGACTACAAATGCAACACTACAAAGAGGTGAGAATCACAGACTACAAA